>VNJM01003518.1:0-104470 GCA_008042475.1 Drosophila kanapiae
TATATATCCTCCTCTTATCCCCTATAATTCTGCAACTTAAGCATATATCTATTTTGTAATCTTATTTCCCTATATTTCTGCAACTTATGTATCAAACTAAAAGCAGCTGTTCCAATTAGCAACATTTGGTACCCCAAAAAAATATATGAAAGATAACCACCAACAAATATATATCCTCCTCTTATCCCCTATAATTCTGCAACTTAAGCATATATCTATTTTGTAATCTTATTTCCCTATATTTCTGCAACTTATGTATCAAACTAAAAGCAGCTGTTCCAATTAGCAACATTTGGTACCCCAAAAAAATATATGAAAGATAACCACCAACAAATATATATCCTCCTCTTATCCCCTATAATTCTGCAACTTAAGCATATATCTATTTTGTAATCTTATTTCCCTATATTTCTGCAACTTATGTATCAAACTAAAAGCAGCTGTTCCAATTAGCAACATTTGGTACCCCAAAAAAATATATGAAAGATAACCACCAACAAATATATATCCTCCTCTTATCCCCTATAATTCTGCAACTTAAGCATATATCTATTTTGTAATCTTATTTCCCTATATTTCTGCAACTTATGTATCAAACTAAAAGCAGCTGTTCCAATTAGCAACATTTGGTACCCCAAAAAAATATATGAAAGATAACCACCAACAAATATATATCCTCCTCTTATCCCCTATAATTCTGCAACTTAAGCATATATCTATTTTGTAATCTTATTTCCCTATATTTCTGCAACTTATGTATCAAACTAAAAGCAGCTGTTCCAATTAGCAACATTTGGTACCCCAAAAAAATATATGAAAGATAACCACCAACAAATATATATCCTCCTCTTATCCCCTATAATTCTGCAACTTAAGCATATATCTATTTTGTAATCTTATTTCCCTATATTTCTGCAACTTATGTATCAAACTAAAAGCAGCTGTTCCAATTAGCAACATTTGGTACCCCAAAAAAATATATGAAAGATAACCACCAACAAATATATATCCTCCTCTTATCCCCTATAATTCTGCAACTTAAGCATATATCTATTTTGTAATCTTATTTCCCTATATTTCTGCAACTTATGTATCAAACTAAAAGCAGCTGTTCCAATTAGCAACATTTGGTACCCCAAAAAAATATATGAAAGATAACCACCAACAAAAACCGAACAATTGAAAAGGGTTCCTAATTGAAACTGAAAATTTAACACCTTTATTCCAACGTTACTCCCTCATTTTTGCCAAGAGCAAAAATTATTACAATTTTTCCAGAGAAAATCCCGGAAAATAATCCGTTTCCCCCCGTTGCCAGTGGTGAGTCGAAACGAGTTCCTTGTTGTCAACCACAATGACCAGCTGAAAAATGCTGAAAAGTTAACCCTTGGCAAATCGAAGCGGAAATTTATGCACTTCACTTCGGGCAAACAAATCGGAAATTATTGATGGATGCCGGTCCGGGGCACCTGCCTGTAAAGAGCTGCAGGAAAGGGGAAAATCTGGGAGCAGGCAGCTGAAAATGGGTGTGAATTCTATGCAATATGCCAGATGTTGTCTCCCATCGGAGGCCAGCTACTGGCCTTGCCATTTCGATTGGAATTTGGGCTGGCTTGAACTTGATTCCTTGGTAGACAACTATCGGAAACACGAGATCCATATCCGCCCATCAGAAACATATCTTAGCGCTGACAACTTGTGTCTGAGGGATCGTTTAGCACCTGTAGACCGCCGATACCACTCCCTGTTACTGATACATCATCTTCGGGACCCGGGGTCCCTTCTAATTGCTCACATTACACTCCAACCCACAGCTGACATTTGCACTTCGAACCTTTCACAAAAGACCAATAAGTCGATTTACCCAAACCCGAAATAATATACAGAAGATGCCCGAAATCCCGAAATCTTTTCAAAGAAACAAACACATGTTGCTAAAAAAGTATCTCTTACAAAAAAAAAGAAAAAAAGAAAAACCTCACCTTACCTTACCTGTTTTTTATTCACATGTCAAAGGAATTCATCCTCACCCTCAAAGGAATATCGATCCATTGAAACTATTTGCCAAATGTTTTTCTGGATTCCCTTCCATTTTTGTTTTCGGTTTCGCTTTTTTTTCTGCTATTTTTTTTTTGCAACCCTCTTTATGAGGCGGTGGTGGTGGTTTGGTTCCCGCACACCAACCCCGAGTTTGCCGATTCGGGTGGTTTGGGTTTCAATTTTTTCTTGCTTCACTTTTTTGAGTGGTTTTTTGTGTGATATTTTTATTGGCGGTAATCGCATTTTTTTGCGTGAAATTTCCTGAATTCAAAATTGTGTAATAGGCGTTGCTTTGACTTTTTGGCTACGTTTTGATTGGTTTTGATGGGTCGATTAGGGAGGGTTGCCCTCTTCTTTTATACATAAAAAATGGGGAGAATTAATGCAGTTAATGGTTGTAAGTTCAATAATAAATATAGATGAAGATGAATGTACTTTTTACTGTATTTCCTCAGAGATTATATGACCATTTTCTGTTGTTAAAATATGATATATTTTGAATATAAAGTTCTTGTTGAATTTATCTTTTATATAAAGCTGTTCTCTTTAAAATAAAATATATGGAAGTTATTACCTAATTATGTTAAAATAATACTGGTTTCAGGGGATTTTTATAAGGAAATGTTAAATCTACGATTGAGTTCTATAATAACATTATTCTATAATGAAATAATATACAAAACATACTAATAAAAACGCAAAAAATAAATAAAAATTATGCTGCAATTATATTTTTGTCGAAACTAATTTGTAGTTTAATTAAAACCCCTTACTTGTATCTTTTTTGACCCTTTCCCAGGAAAAGTCTCTTCATAGGTCCTCTCCCAGGCTTCTATTATTTCAGTGTTGACTTGACGGCATCTGGTGGATATGTTCCCAGGACAAACAAGAAGTAAAGGCTGCTGGAAGAGTATGAATCCACGGATTCAATCGACGGGCCCTCACCAATTTTCGTATTGTTTGTGGCAAACTGACCGAACGAGTCCGGCGTTCTAGTGCAAATATGGCATAAAGGAAAAAAGAACTCGCACAGGACACGCGTATCTGTGCAACCCCCACACTCGCACAATCGCACACACACTAAAACCCATACAGGACGAGGCACACGCTGTTGTCAACTTCCTTTTTGCCGTCTCTCCATAACGGATGCTGGACATTATCGATGGAGTGGAATGGGATCGGGAATGGCATTGGGAACGGGCAACGGCGAGTCCGGGGTCCGCTTGCATATATTTTTAACCTTTTGTTGTTTTTCGTTAACTAAAGTGCCATCAGGGGCAGATGTTTTTTCCATCCAGTCCCAGTCGGAGTTTTCTCCTACTACATATATAGTCTCCTCTTCGTTTTTCTTTTTTTTTTTGTCTATCCATTTACATGTAGAGTGGACATGATGGACGCATTCTGTTTGCCGAACTGTAAAAATTGTTTTGTTACTTTCGCTGTTTGCCGTCGTCGTCGCGAGTTTCCTTAGTGTCTTTTTCCCCCGCTTTGTTTATTTCCCAATGGGCTAGTAGGTCTTTTATGGGATCTCCATCCAGAGTTATCCTCCACCATCACCAAACCTTCATCACTATCTTATAGATTTCCACTTCGGCAAGGCCTTAATTTTGTGTAGTTTTGCATATTCATCAACTGATTCGCTGCAATTAGTTTTGGTTTTTGCATTTGAATTGAATTTCGGATTTTGTGGTTGAATGGAATAGATGACGGCTACGATGATTAACTATCCTGCCAGGCATTCATAATGCAAGTTGAATAGAGATTTAAGCTGTGGTCGGTCGGGCAGTGTATTATATGGAATTTTATTTCAAAAGGATTCTCATGGTTATTGTGAGGAAAATATCATATTCTTGTTGCTTTTAAGCAGCTTGTTCTTTTTGTATTCACAAGGTTTCTCATTCGATGGGCTTATTGATAACAAGTTTACTTAATTATGTTTAATATTTCTGAAGTCATTGGTTGTTTTCATGCTGCAATGGAATAAATATATGTTATTTCTCATATGTTTAAGTCTAAAAAAAGTAGTATAAATATAGTATAACTTAATAGGCACACTTTTCTTTCGTTTTTCACTAGAACTTTCATCGGAGTCTAATTGCAAATTGAATGTTAAAGATAGTTCGCATCGTATACCGAAGAGGAATAGGTCACTCCCTTCTGAAATAGCTGTAAAAATAACCCTTCCTTTTTATCTTTGACACAATAATTGTTTTTTTTTTTTGACACTAAGTCGAGTTCTAATTTAATTTTCTTCTTTTTTTGCAAATTATTTGTGTATTTCTGGCCTATTATTACCTCTTAATTAAATTATTAAATAATTTCTCCCTAAAATATAGATTATTTATCAATCATAGAGACTTTGTTCATCAGCCTAATGGCTATATTCTGTCCTACTAGGATTAGGCCCATACCTTTTCTTTAGTTAGAGTTTGTAGAGTCTTCAGTTAATGTATCTTTATGATTTACGAAACGCGACTACTAGAAAGATCTATTGCCCGGTTTCAACCCTCATAATTGACCGCCAAGCCAAAAGAACTCAGATGGTCAGCGCATCCTTAGCGCTTGTTAGCGGCGGCAATGCCCACTTAAGGATTTAAGGATTCGCTACACCCACCTTAATCCCACAAGGTCGCACTCTGGTCAGCTGTTGGACGGACCGAAAGGATACTCTCTCTTTCACTCCCACTTTTCCTCGCTCGCTGATTCCAGGGAAAAACTGTTTACAGATATAAATTATCCGGAGGCTCAACAAATCCTTAAGGTGGCTCTAACATGACGTCACGCTCGAGGATCGTCGAAAGGATCGCCGCTCATAATTAACCCACACACACACGCTCACAGATGCTGGCGAGATCCCTTGATCCGGGCGGCCGAACTGATCCTGCCTGGCAATTTTCATAATTAAAATGCGTAAAGTTGTGGAAAAAAGGAGCCGGAGTATTTTCGAATTTCTCTGGATCTGAATGTGATGTGGGCGCCGGCCCTTACGGTCGTCACTGATGCAATCAACAGCTCTTCGAAGGCGGCTGTTGGACAAGGGGTGATCGGCATGAAGTAGTAGAGGTAGAGGGGGGTGGATTGCTAATCATCGGCTGGCGCTGCTGCTGCTGCCGCTCCTGCTGCTTCAAGCGGCCATTTGTGAACCCCCGTGCGCGTTTTAATCAACTAAACACCCACAACATGCTAGCCCCTGAGCAATATGTGAGTGAAAACCCTTGTCAACCCCTTTCCCCCCTAAAACAGTTTGCTATTTTGGTTTTCCGTTCTTATTTTTAGGGCCAAGGCAAGCTAAAAATGGCCACCAAAACCAAACCGAAAGGCAATCCCTTTCCATATCCGTAACCAACAAATCCGAACTACGAAATACGAAATCCAACCCCATCCCAAAATGGCGGAGAGTCAGAGGGGTGGTGGTTAAACATAAATACCGTATTTATGGCAATGTTTCAGCCCAGTGGGATATTTATGCCAACCGTTATTATTTATAACTACACAGAGGGAAAATATCACAGCACTATCGGTAATAATATGTACAAATTTAAGACTAATAGTAATATTTTATGATATTTTCATTTTAGAAAAGGACTGACGACTAGAGAGATTTAAAGATATATAAAAACAAACAGAGACCTGATAAAAAAACAGCCTATAGTACACAACTGATTCAGAAGGAAGCCATTTCTTTTTCTTTATCAGTATGCACTTTATTTAAGTTAAAGGTATTTTACAAAATTTTTAAAAACCTTAGCTTAGTCAAGCTGAACTGTTTAATTCTCAATTTATCCGTATTTGTTCTATTTAACTTTATTTCTTGTTTTTTTACAACGATTTATAAACGTTTCCTGACATAACTGGAACTTTGTAGGGTTCTTAAATATGAATTAGTTATTATGGTATTCTTTGTAGTACTTTATTAGAATTCACAACTCTGAAAAATTCGATATAGGAATTTATGTCTTTATCTTACATCATTAAACATCTAAATCTCATTACATATTTGTTTATAAACTACCAAAGTATTGTACTGACTTTACAATTTCTTTCATAACACCTCAAGGCACTTTAATCAGTTTATTTTGGTTAAAAAAACGAATATCATAACGAGAAAATATACAGCGAGGACAGACCTATTTTATTAGTATTAAATGTGCTCCTTTTATTAATAAATACTTTTTATAGCAAACAATGTTAAAGGTGTTAGAAGTTTTTTCCAAGTGCAGTATTAAATTATTCCATTTTTCTCCGGAGCTTAGATATATTGATAATTGTTCAGGGGAAGGTGGTCCTAAGTAAAACCCCAAAATAATGCCCTGCGAAAGTGTGCCATACGCGTGTCCTCGTCCTGATCAATCAGAACGCTGAGGGGTCAAAGGTGAGTCAATAGCTGGGAAAAACGAAGAAGAGAGAGCAAGCAAAAAACAGCTGCATCAAGCAAAAGAAGAGGAGACCCTAACAGGACCAAAATTACACCTTTCAAATGGTCAGCAGACGGGCAATTGAACTATTTGAAGAACTCCCAGGTTACAAAGTGGCCAGGACCTTCCACTCTCCTGTCTCCTCTCAGCCTCCGCCTCCTACATATCTTTGGTTTTTCTATATTTTTTTTTTTTGTCTATTCCGCAAACAATGGCCAGCAGCAGGACGAAAAAAAAAGAAGATGCTACAAAGCCACAAGCTGAGATAAGCAGCGGTGAACAAAACCAGAAACTATGGATCGTTAGCTCGGGTCAGGACAATAAGGTTAAGGGACTCGTCCCTAGGAGTAACCGTCTCCTACTTCCGTGATAAACATCTTTCGCTTGCGGCGGCCACAAGCCAAGAGGACAGCCAGGAGGACAATAGGCAATGGCCAAATTGCCATCTTAACTTCGCTCAAATGAGCAAGACTTTAATCCAAACGGGATATGCAAAATCTAATTTGCGATAAGATCTATGGACTTTAAGCCATCATCTTAAGCCAGCAGCCAGCCCTCACCCTTGACTCCTATCGAAATTAATTCCGGCCATAAATATCAATTATTGAGAATATTTTAATGAGGAAAAACGGCATTTAAACGAAATTTACATGGAAACAATTTCAAGGGAAGTGCATTCTTTGTCTTTTTTGGAAATATTTTCATCCACCAATCGGAATCGGGCGTCGGCGGCGCAGCTAAAACTATTTTTATAAAATTGAGTTTTCACTCAAGACCCAAAATCGATAGGAAAAACTTCCCTCCAAGCACGCGCCAGTTGGCTGAAGTGCGTTCAGCGCATGCGCGCCCAGGATCGATCCCAAGTGATCCCAGATCGAGGATCCCATGCTGCGTCATCCTCCGCTGCCACTCCCTCGACATCTCCAACGCGTGCTCATGAGTTTTTCATTATTATTATATAATTCCCCTCTCATATGCAATGCGAATTGTGCGTTTTCACGCAAAATGTCAATAATCCATCAAAATTCTATATAGAAAAATAAAGGGAGTCTCAGGGTTCGTCCAATTTGTTTGGTTGCGCCCGCACACAAATTTTTTGTTGTATGTTTTTCTTTTCATTTAATAACTTGGGTATTTAGCACATGATGGAACAGTTTTTCCTTTGAAAAGTAGGAAAATAACTTATACATTTTCTCAATTTCTTTGGTTTCGGTGGATCGCCAGCGATAAATCATGTGTGAGAGATCTCGTGTTGACAGTGGGTCTTGGTCAGCAGCGGTATTTGGACATATGCTAGCATCTGGGCGATGAGTTGGAGATATTATGCTGGGGTTATCCCGAGAATATTTATTGTTTTAAGGTTTTTAAAGCGTTCATAAGCAAGGAAGAGAGTTAAGTATTTATATTGAATTAGATATATAAATTAATAATGATACTAAGCATTTCTATAAAAGATTAGTTAAGAAATAGTTTTCATTAATGATCATTATTTAGCGCCGTGGAAAAATCCTTAAAAAACGTTTAAATGTGGAGTGTTTCTCTAACTATTGCCTAGAAGTCTGTGAAAGGTATTATTGATTAAAGATATTATTGATCAGAGTAAGTTTTTTTCTTTGTTTAGAAATCACTAAATTATTATGATACTTATGTAGAATCCTAACTGGACCGAAAGGCAAAGAAACATCCTCCCTTTGTCCCTCCATCATTATCTTAGACAGAAATGGATGCGAAAAGTGCATTATCAATTCTCAAGTCTGGAATCTGAGATACGCTCGTTAAATAATGTTGAAAGTTTGATCCTGTAGCAAAGCCCACAGATGATGATCGATATGGAGATCGATCGAAATGCGTCTGGACAACCAAGCTACAATCTGTATGTTTTGATCTGGCACATAGTCGAGTTCTTAATTACGTAGATAAAAGTATCCCCATTAAACCTGGAGATTCCTAAACCTCCAATTAACTAGAAAACCTTTAGAAACCTTCTTAAAACCGCCATAAATAATCGCAGTACTTTATAATATCTTAATTTTTATTTAATAATTACATAAAAACATTTCGTGGGCAAATCTTAGCCTACTTTAGTTTACTTAAAAAAGATTTCTTTAGTTATTTTTCTGTAAGGATTACACTGGGCGCACATCGAAGTCTCGAATTTCGTTAAATGGCTTTGGCTTATATTTTTAAGGGTATAAATACTAATTTTGATCCGTTCGCTCAGATAGCGGGCAGAGTTGCTCTTTAAAAATCTCTAAATTTGTACTTCATCTTTCGTCAGTTTCAGTTGCATCGAAAATATTGTCATTGGTGCCAAAGTGTGTTTTTCTGGTTTTGTAAAATTATAAATAAAAACGTTGTGATATAATTATATATTTAATAAATTTTATTTATTTGATTTCGTTCGATTTTGAGTTTTTTGTTTTCGACTAACAGAGAGAATACTGAGAGAATATCAGAATTGAGCATTTGTAAGGGTTAAATAAGACTAAACATTTAAGATTTAATAATAAAATATACTCATATGTGTATTTGGTTATAAACTATATTTTATTAATTTGACTTTGGACTGTTTGTTTCGTTTGCTTGTTTCGCTTGACTTGTCTTACAAATTAGTCGTGACTTAGGACTACCTTTCTCCATCCATCGATGATAATTTTTTAAACCTTTCTCACGGTTTTTAGTCGAATTTGAAAATATAATAGGAAAGGAGTGAGTGAGTAGAGTATAGAGCGAGAGACAGATAGAAAGTTGGCTACAGTGGATACAGTTAGTCTAGATATTTAAACTTAGGGCTAGAATTAGTGGGTTGGTAATTGCTAGCGGCTTACTTGGCTTATGTATGTACAATTCTCGACAACAAAATAGTTTGGATAGCTTAGTCTACGCATATATACAATTCTGGACAACGATTATAGTGATAAATAATAATAACAAATTGGTGGCGGCGGAACTTAGGAGTGCGCATTCCGGGCCATGTGCACAAAGAGGCCGACCGGACCGTCGCACTTCTCGCCGCACATGTTGCACTTGAAGACGTCGTCGCAGCTGTGGTAGCCCATGTGGATGGTGTAGAGCACGGCGTCCTTGAAGAAGATATCACAGTACTTGCACTCGTAGATGGCCCCCGCTGCCGCCGGTGTTCCGGATGCCGGATTGGTTGCGCCCGCATTGCCGCTGCTGCTGGCGTTGCTGCTGGTGCTGTTGGTGCTGCTGTTGCCATGGCTGTTGCTGCTGCTGCTGGCGTTGGAGCTGTTGCCGGAGCTGGAGGCCGTGGAGCTGGCACTGGTATTGGCCTGCGGCACATGGGCCGTCTCCATGGACTCGTCCGCCGAGCTAGTACCGGAGCAGGGCTCCTCGGGCAACTGCTTGTGCCCGGCAATGGGCGAGGATGCGGTGGGCATGCCGCTGGCTGGTACCTTAAGCTGCTCGGGGGATGTCATCGCCGCCGATTTGAGCTGCAGCAAGGTGTCCAGCTTGAGGACTCGTCCCTTGCGGCGTGAGGCATTCGAACTGCTCATCAGCGGCGTGGCCTCTTCTTCCTTTAGCTTCAGATTCATGGCCAGAGGCTGCTGCTGTTGCTGCTCCTCTTCCTTCACCGGGGTGCCCTGCGAGAGATCCATGGCTGAGTCCACCGACTTGCGCTCGTACTCGTCATCCTGCTCCTCCTCCTCCTCGTTGTCGCTGTGCGGCTGCTGCTGCTGGTGCTGCAGTTGCTCTCGCATTCGCGGCGACAACTGGGCCAGAACGGCGGCCTGCTGCTGGGCGGCCAGCATCTGCAGATTGAGATTCCAGTAGGGGAAGAAGGCCATGTTGCGGTTCTGCTGCAGCAGGCTAGCCAGCGGCGGCAGGAGGTTGGCCGGGTTGGAAAGGCTCGAGCCCTGATCCACGCTGGACACACTCTTGGCGGGCGAAGCAGGCAGCGGGAGAACGGGCGAGGCCAGGGCAGGTGCCGAGTTGGTCTGGGCCAGGGGGAATCCTTGCAGAGCTGCGCTAAGCTGAGATGTGGCCTGAGGTGGCTGCTGCACCGCCTGTTGCTGCTGCTGCGGCTGCTGTTGCTGCTGCGGGGCCACAGCTGCAATGTTTGGCTGCTTCCGGCTGTGACTGCTGCTGCCACTGGTCACTGGGCCGCCCGACTTGCTCTTGGGACCGCGGCGTGTGCCATAGACATCGATCACCAGCGAGGGATTGGGCGTGCCGTCCTCGTCGAGGACCATGCCGGGCTTGTGGCCATACTTGCGCAGATGGAGCTTGAAGCTGTGGCAGTACTTGGTGGCATAGTCGCAGTCGGCACAGCGGTACTGGTACACCGAGCTGTGCGACTTGCGATGGGAGTTGAGCATGGACTTGTTGACGCAGGTGTAGCTGCACTTGTCACACTGGAAGGGCTTCTGGTTCTTGTGCTTGCGGATGTGGTACTCCAGGTGGTGCTTGAACTCGGTAACGAAGGGGCACTTGGAGCACTGCAGGATCTTATCCGGCTTCATGTGGGTGCGGGTGTGCGCCCAAAAGTCAACCTTGGTGATGGCCACCACGCCGCACGTCTTGCACTTGTAATTCTTCATCTTTCCGTGCGAGTTGTAGATGGGCATGCGAATGTTGGTATCATCGTCCTCCGACTCGGCCATGTACTTCATGTCCTCGCTGGAGTTCGACATCTGGTCGTGCTCCTTCTCTGGCTCCATATTCGACTGACTGGACTTGGCCGGCGACTTGGGCGGCGTCACATCCATCGGCGGTGTAAGGGCCTGCAACTTCTCGCTGGTTGCCACCGCAACTGGGGCAACAGCTCCAGCTGTGGGCGTGGGCTGGGGGCTGGGACGCAGATTGCCGCCATAGAAATGCTGCATGGGATTGGGCAGACCAGGCGGCGTCAGCGGATTGAAGCCACCCATCAGGTGGTGGTGGTGATGATGCTGCTGCTGGGCTGCCTGGAAGTGCTGCTGGTACTGCTGTTGCTGCAGCAACTGTTGCTGCAGCGTGGCATCAAAGTGCTGCAGGCTGTTCTGATCGTTCTGGCTGGGCGAGGGCGTCATGGCGCACATAGTATCCATGGGCTGTTGCTGGTGTGTCTGATGCTGCTGCTGTTGGTGGTGGTGCTGCTGCTTGAGGAACTGCTCCAGCTGGCTGCTGGCTGCCAAGGGAGAGGGCAACGGTGACTGGCGGGGACTGCTGGCCACACTGTTGCCGTCCAGGTGGTGACCCGGCTCCTGCTTAATATTGGCGGCAAACATGCTGCTATACCAGGCGTTGTGCTGTTCGTAGTTGGCCGTGGCGGTCGGCTCCCAGTTCTGCATCTTTACGGCTGTAATGAAGAAAGCGAAGAGAGAGAGAGGTGTTAGTTAATCACTGCGCCTGCGTTGAGTTTTTCTCCTATTTTTTTGGTTTTTCTCGTTTTTTCTCTTTTTTTGCTTGTTTTTCTTTTTATTTTTTGCCACCCCTAAAGTCGTGTTGGGGTGGAAACCACCATGCACACCCTCCCCACGGAGATTTGAGTGATTCCCGAACAAAATGGTGACTGCTATAGTATATCCTCTGGCGAATTCACCTACCGTTGACTGGCCGCTATCGAAGTGTATTCCAAATCTTCGGGATTTTCGGTCGTGTCGAATTAATTTCGGACTGTGAAGGCTGCTATGCAAATGTGCGTTGCCTGTGTGTGGTGTCGCTGTGCTAACCAAATCGGTACTGACTGAGCAACTGCAGCGGAGATTGGCTTATATCGGACTCAGGTAGACGGGCGCGCACGCGTCAAGGGATTAGACGGAAGTCAGGTACAGGTCGCGGATCGGGGATTGCGCGCTTGATCCATTCTGGATTAGAGCACGAAATTGGTGCGAAAACAACAAAAACTAAAAATTACGCGCACTTGGATTTGGATGATCCGGGAGCTTAGCGGACGACCAGCTTAGCTCGGTAGAGCTGCGAATTTTCCCTCGATTTTCTATGTGGATTAAGCTAGGATCTAGGCGGCAGCGGGGAAAAAAATGGCAAAAGGCAAAGGCACTTCGAGTTTAATAATAAAAAGCAAAAGGATTTAACTAAATTAAAGGATCACAGTGGCTCATACAGCTGCAGGGTTTCTTATTTTTTGAGAGCCTAGTAATATATTCACTCTCAGGCTAAAACTGGCATTGCCAGGATATGTTTCGGGAATCCGTGGTGATGTGGATAGTACTGGTCAGCTTAATTTCCACGTACAAAGTAGATGTACTAGATACTATATACAATTCAACAACTGCACAATAATCTCTCTTCCTTGACCTAAAAAAATTAAATCCCAACCAATCAAGCAATCTCAGTAGTTAATTTCCTCGCATTTTTTATCTTTACCTTCTTCTATCGCGCCTACAAACACCTAACACTAACAAGCACGTGTTTGGTGTCACAAGGGCCTTTTTGAGTAGCCGTAGTGTAAGTCCAAGAATGAAATATTCAATAACTTATTTTCGTTATATATTATTTATAATATCTATCTTATTACTATACATTCAAGTATGGGAAATATACTTTAAAAGTCCCAAATTCTATATGCATTTTGAAGGTTATTTCCCACTTAATTTTTTATATATTTGTTCTGCCTTTTTCCAGGCATTTTTCCTCAGCATTTGCCCATGTTTCCCATTTTCCTACCCAGACTTTTCACTTTGATTTGCGTAGTTCTACAAATAATTCGCCCATTAATATTTTTGTTCTTTGGTGCGCTGCTGCATTTTCCTATATTTTTTTTTTCAATTTTTGCATTTTCCAATTTCGCGCTGCAAAAATTGTGCAGTGGCGGGGCTGCATTTTTGGGTAATTGTTTGTGCTTTTAAGTAAATATTATTAAAAACGCAAAACGACAGGGCAGCGTTTGGAGGGGGGGAAGGGGTGTTTTGAATATTATGCGAGTGGGGTGTGCTATCTGGCAGCTAAAATATTTGCAATACTTAGCCATAATTGATGGTGCAGGAAACAGAGAATGCATTATTTGCACAAAATGAAGCTTAGCATATTTATTTAGTTTCGCTTTTGTACATAGCACATCTGCAAAAGGAAAGCCAAAATTAATTGGAAACAAAGAGGGGCATTTTCGCATTTCGTCTAGGCTTTTTTGTGCCATGCCCAACAAAAACAGAGCCAGCAACAACAAAGCCAAACTAAAGGCCAAGTGTAAAATTAATATTACGCCGCAGGGTGCAGGAACGGAACAGGGGTGGGCAGCGGCGGGCGCAGCGAGTGCAGCCAGGCAACCGAAACTGCAAAAGTAAACTAAACATGTGCTAGTCGTTTTTAGCCCCTACCCCCTCCACCCCCCGCCATTCCCAGCCCCCCTCTAAAAATATCATGAAAATGGCAAAAATGGAAAAATTCAAAAACGCAGAAAATGCGCCACAAAAAAATGTTTTTGTTGAAAAATCAGTACAAAAAGCGCAGCCAAGAGAAGGATATGCCAGAGAAAACTATATAGATATTTCAGAGAATAAACACAGATGCGGTCAAAATAATAGAAATGATTGAAATATATACAAATTCTGTTAAATAATAATAATTATAAATAGATCAAAGGGTTGCCTTAGGAATATATGGAATACTTTAATTGCTTTATCACTTGATAAACTTTTAACTATAAAATCGTATCTTAGATGCTTCTAAACTTAAGGTAAAAGGCAACGCTTATTTAACTATTAAATACTAACTGTTATAAAAATATTTAAAGTTTGTACTAGGAATATTTAGAATGTTTAACTTGCTTTATTATTTAATTAACTTTTACCAATTAAAATGCCTTCTAAATTACATTAATTTAAGGTAAAAGGTATGGCTTATTTAAACCATTTAACAGGTGGAAAAAATGCATCATATTTGTGAATTTGTATACCAGATATCGGAGGTGTATACATATTTGTAGGATGATACATATATCGCCATGTGCTGCTGGCTTAGAGCAACTTGTTAAATGCAATTTTTTGGAGCTCTGCCTGCTTAGGGAATTTTTGGCCAACTGCAATTGCTGCTGAACTGATTCAATGTCATTTGAGGTTTATAAATACATCTACTATATTATGTGCATATTTATTTTTAATGCAAACTAACAAAGCCCCATTTGTTTGATGATTTCAGCTCGGTTCTTTTTGTCAGAAGACATTAAAACTGTCGACTGGCAATCATTTCGGCATGTTTCTTTCTCTATGCAGCCGAGCGATCTTGTGATGATGCCGATGCTAAAAAAACACCGCAAAATCATTGGCGACAGAGGCCAACTTAAGTATTTATTATATCTGAAATGCATTTTACATTTTTGGCAAGTGCCAAACAACTTGCCATTAAAAAATTGCTAGCGACTGACTTTGAATTATAGTTCGGTGTCTAAATTTAAATTATTAAAAAAGAAAAAATTTCAAGAGAAGAAAAAAATGAGGAAAATGCATTTGCCAAGGGGCGGGAATGATGAGGAGGAAAGCAGGCAAAAAAAAAACAACATGAAAGTCGACATGTAAACAAATAAAATTAGCTGTCAGGCGTGGAGGGGGCTGTGCAGGGGGAGGGAGGCTGCTGCTGCAACTGCGCGGGCAAAAAACAAGTTCACCCAAAGATCGGCCAAAAGCCAGACAGATTTTAAAATATTGTTTTAGAATTTTTGCCGTTTGCATTTTTAGCAAATGATTTACCACTCGCCGAGTATGTGTGCGTGTGTTCTTAGTGTTCCTAGTGTTCTTCGTGTGTTTTCTGTTCTTAAGGTTAGACGGAAAAAGAAGCACTAGGGGCAGCCCCACAGACACCGAGAAAATGCAGAAGATCATGAACATAAAGGACCAGATGTAATGGGGATAATAAATCAGCGAAAAAGCCTGCTAAAAAGTGGGTGTAGGGGAGTCATAAAACAAAAAACGGGAGGCATCTTTATCAAAACACAAGACTAAAGCAAACTTTAGCTGAGTCCTAAGATACAGTATGCAATTAAATTTTAGAACTGTATTCTAACCAACTAGTTAAAAATTTCGATACGAAGAAACATATGGTTAAAGAGAACTTTAATTAAATATACTTAGTTACAGTTAAATACCATTTAGCTCAGTTAACTAAGAGCACTTCTGTTGATCTTTACCATTTTTGTCCTGAATATTTTATCGGTTACTGATTAAGAACATTGACTATGTGCTAAAACAGCATCACAGCGGCTCAGAGGTTAGGTTTTCTTTGATAAAATATGTTTTATAAAGTTAAGTATCAGTTAACGCAGCTAAACATTTTAATTTCCTTAGAAAAGAATCGCTAGTTACTAATATTATACATCCTTCTTTATTAAGCTTTACTAGTGGAAGAAATGTATACATTTTTTGTATGTTTACGTTCTATAATAATTTGAAAGATAAAACAATAAAAGATAAATAACTAATTCAACGATTTAATATATATAAAATATATACATATATATATATATATAAAATATATTTAAAAAATTTTCAAATATATCTAGTCTTGTAAAGTAAAAACCAAATCCAAATTACGATCCTGGATGCCTCAACAATTTGCATTTTACCCCCGCCGCCCAAAAGATTTCTTAATTCTTGTTTATTTGTTTATCCGTGGGAGAAACCCGAAATGCAGCCGGGAGCTTTCAAAGATTTCTTCTACCTGCATGTGTTTTTTAAGATTTATTGAAGGCTAACTTTGGCAATTTTCCGATTTGGTTTTGTTTACGGCGAAAATATATTTACTTGGCTGGAGATGGGAAAGTAATATTTACCTTTTTTTGGGGAAAAGGCTCCAAGGGAATTCTCCAAGTGGATCCAGCAACGGTAAGCGCTCTCAGTGTCGCGGACTGGCTCTCTCGCGCTCTCTATCGTCCACACTTGACCGCGGGCTCCGTTAAAACAACACACGCACACACACACGCACGTCGCACGGCGGGCAGGCAGTGCGTGCGAGGGGGAGAGGCGATGTGGAGGCTGCTGTGCTCCTTGCTCTTCGTTTTTGTCTATTTTTTGGCCCTCTGCTTTTTAGCTTTTTTGCTTCTTTTTTTTGCGCGGAATTCGCGCATGTGCGGGAAAAAAGGTGTTTGGCAAAAATAACAATAAATTTCGCCAAGAAGACTTGTAAATTCTTTTTGTTAACACGAGCACAATTAGTATTTTTTATCGGTTAATATTTCGATTGGCAGCTTTCGTTTATGTTACGTCCTTTGGTGTTTGATTTCTGTGTGTTTTTTTGTATGCTGCTCAACGAAAGCGACTTTCTTTTTCGGGATTCAGAGCACGACTGACCGAGAACCCGTGCTGAACTGCCTAAATAATATCTAAAAATCTGCTCCGCATAGTGCACTCGCAAAACCAACTCAAAATTTGGCCACTCAAATCGGAAATCTCAAAACTCAATTGCAAAGAAGAAACAAATGTCAGAAATGCAACAAAGCAAAGTCCGAGAGCCGTTACACCGAGCGGGCAAGAGCGAAACATAAAGAGAGTGAGAGAGAGAGAGCGTTTAGTAGTGATTACAAGAGAACTCGAGAGAAACTCACTCAAAGCAACGGGATGCTGTAAGTGATTTGAGTCGAGTGAGCTGCTGCCCCAACCCCAAAAGAACGGCATCCCCATGGCTCACTCACCCTCTGGCATACTCTCTCTCTCTCGCTTCCGCACCCACTCACGCTGGCATACTCGCCCCTCACACTCTCTCGCTCTCTGTATCCGTGTGTCGTCTAGTTCGCCATCCTTTGGATGCATTTCGCCGACTGCAGCTGCCTTTTTGGCTCTTTGGCCGTTTTTTGGCCACTCCGCTTCATTATTGATTATTGATTTTTGGCCAAGAGAGAGATAGAGGGGGTGGAGGGATTGGGGGTTAGGCAGTCTCCTTCGCCAATTGTTTTTTGGGCAACTTTAAGCCCAGACACATTAACAAGTTAGCCCAATGCAATTTGACCGATGGAAAGTTTCGTCTGCACATTTCTTGTTGCTTTAACACACATATCCCGCACTCTGTGTGTGCGTGTGCTGTGTGTGTGCTTAATTAAAGGAAAGCTTTGCAACAATTAGGATTTGGACATTTAATTTGTGCAAGGACTTTTGCTTTCGCTAATTCCAAATTAATTAGAGGATTTAAAAGCTTAGTTTTAATAGGGAATTGATAAACGTTTTAAATTATGTTTTATTGATAAGTTAGTGAGCACTTAGGGCTTTTTATTGATCAAATATTTTGTAGAGACTTAAAATAATCTTAAAAATTTTCTGGGATTCTTTAAATTTGTTATTTTGTATCTTGTGCAGAATATTTTATCAGGTACTGATTAAGAACATTGATTATTTGCCGAAACAGATTCACAGTGGCTCAAAGCTTATTTCAACAAAGCAAATTTTCCATATTTAAGAGGATATAATCTTCAAACCAATTATATAGCACCAAACCAATTAGATAGCAATAAAAATCAAATGCAAACTGGCAGTCAAATATTTTAACTCCAAGAAAACAAAGCGTAATATATATTTTTATTTATACGGAGAATTTCTGCTATTTAAACACAAAATACTTGAGTTTTTTAATATCTTTGACAAGATCTCTTAGCTCAAAATATAAAATAATATCACTTCTGCTGATCTCTACTATTTTTGCACTAAATATTTCATCAGATACCGATGAAGAACATTGAATACCCATCCAATTCCATTTTTAAAGTGTCGTACCTTCGAAACAAAGTAAGATAAACACAAAAGCAGACTGAAAGACAAATATCTTAACTTAAATAAAATCAAACTAATATATTTTTTGATTTTTTCAACGATTTTATATTATTAATTACAAAAATGACTATTCATGTTTTTAACAATAGCCTGACCTCTTAGCATAGATTTAATAATAATAAGACTTCGGCAGATCTTTGGATATGAATTATCATATTTTAAGAATTTCTTTTATAAACTAATAATCTAAATAGCAGACTAAATACAATTACACAATTCTCTTAAACTAAATCTAATTCACAGATAAGCTATGTTTTTTAATGAATTATTTCGCTGGTTGTTCTATATAAGTCCGCATATAATATTTAACGTATAATCTACATTTCTATATATTTAAACCAAAGATGAACCGTAAAATTTGGGGTAATTGGGCACCGGCAGGAGAGGAGGTGGGGACAATGCAAACGCAATATTTACCAAACAAACGACATTCCAGAAAGCAAACAAAACGCAGTGGAAATGCAAATTACACAAGTTGTCCTGGACAAGGATGACAAGGATAGCGGATAGCGCACAGGTAGGTCAGAGAATAGCAGACCTGCCATTGAGGCTGACATGGTCAACCGGATTAGAAAACTGCAACCGGACTTAGCAGCAAGAAAGGATTAAAGGACGCGAAGCTACCTGAGCGCCCCGCCCCGTTCATTAATCCGCGCATCCGAAGAAGTGCGACTTCAACTCCGGCCGACTCCGGTCAACTGGAGCGGCGGAGATTTAAAAGCGATTTGTGTTAAACATCGCATGGTAATCCAACATTACGCAGTATGCACAGGACTGGGCAGGGCAGGACAGGATCACGAGGGATCAGCGCCGTTGATCCGCAGGATCCAGTTAGTCCCGAGCGATTAGCGCTCGCTGATCAGCCCGATTAGCGCTGCTTAAGGCGGGCGGGTGTGGAGCACTGATCCGCGACTTGATCCTCGATTCTTCAGATCCTCGATCCCTCTTCCTTGGCAAGTTATGTAAAGTTGAGGCTAGAACGCATAACAAATACCAGTAAGTCCCGACTCCGTCACGCTTGACCTTTTAATTGGGAGAGCTGACGATCGGGGATCGTGATCTGTGCAAACACAAACAGGATGATGATCATGATAGACTAATTGCCGCAAGTCTCCCTGCGTTATATGCAAATGATCCTTGTTGACCTTTGGCCGGCCTGCCGCCGCCTTGAGATCTCCTTCGAGGGGAAGATCAAGAGGGAGGATCTCCAGACATCTTTATCTACCGATCTTCGCATCTCCAGTATATGCAAATGCAAGCATCTCCCGAAGGATTTTGTGGTTGACCGATTCGCCCCTCAAGGATCTCATTAGGATCTCCTTTTTGTGTTTTGATTTGGCGCACTCTTGGCCTCTGACCCTTATCCTTATCCCTCGCTCTGTTGAGATATCACCTTGAGTTCGTAAGCTGATTTCATGCCTAGGATGATTTGCCATTTCTGTAGAGTTTTTTCTTTCTTTGGCTATTTTTTGTTTGTATGATTTGTGCTCGAAGAGGAGATTTTGCTCTTTGATCTTAAGTGCAAATTGGTTTTGCTACCACAATTGCTTACAGAGATACTAAGGAGATTTTAGGTCATACTCTATTTTTTAAGATAAATTCGGTTATTTTACGGAGATTTTTGAACAGTAAAAAAATATTGGGATTTGAGTTAGGCTTGAAATAAATGTAGAATATACAAACAAATGTTCTTGGTATTAAATATAATAAAAATATTCAAACACAGAATATTGAAGGTATATAAAAAACGAATACAACGAATCTACCTTTTTGTTTGATATTTTACAAGATTTCAGTTTTATATGCAATTGTTAAAAAAAAATTCCCTTTCTTAAATAGTATTAATCAATTTTTATGATCTTCCTTTAAATATCTTCTAATTAATCTTCTATATAACGGTATATCATAAAAACTCTCCTCTTAATCGTATATTTAAGGGTAGATCATAAAAATCTATAATAATACCAAAGAAACTTCATGTTTTGCTAATAAAATGGCTGAATATTTTTCGTATTCAGTTGCATCTGCCAAACTGCATAAATCCCTTTGAATATATTCCAAATACATCTTACAAATCATGATGAGTCTAACTACATTCGTTTCTTTTTATTCCACAACATATAACCCTTAGAAATTCCCAATTAAAAATGTATCTTCCTGAAATCCTTGCTAATTCTGACTTGACACATTTTTCATGCACATTTTGTTGTTTTTGATTTCAAAATTTGCGTCTATTCAGTTCGTTTTTGCTTCACTTAGGTAAGAAAAAGCACTTGCCAATCCCTCTGTATATCTGTATCATGTTTTGCACACTTCCAGACCGTGTCGAGGGTCCTTTGGCAAGCCGCAGAAAATTTGCATATTTGCATAAATCAAAATGTGAGAAGTGCTCGCGACGTTACGCCCACAAAAGACACGAAATTCCGCCGAAATGTTATGGTAAACATTTGTGGATGGTGCTGGACGACCATCGGCGTTCGCCCAACATCCGTAAATCCTTTTTTAGCACGAAAACCCGAAGGATTAAAAAAGGAAACTAGAGCAGAGGCATGGACTGAGCCCGAAATAGTTGCTCTAATTTTCATTGTCCACCTTAATGGCTCCGCCGTACAAAAGCGTGAAGGACAACGGCAGGACGCGGCAAGACAATTGTCCTGGCTGGATTTCCAGCCGACACGCCACGAGATTTTATGGAGGCGAAACGCTTTGCATGTCGTCGTCGTCCCAACGCATTATTTTGTTTCGGTTTCGGTTTGTTTTTCGACACAGGTAAGGCCGCTTCACAATGAAAATCGCTGGAAAATCGCGAGAATCTTCTATAGAGCTGTGCAGATACAATATCTGAACGTCTAATGGTCATTAGAGAGCGGACCGCTCCACTTACAATTGTAGGCGAGAAGGCCCTTTGGCCGAAAACTTAAAAAACGTCGCGAAAAAAACGGTGGACTTCCGCGTAAAAGATCCTGTGTTCCTTTATTCTTTTTTTCTCTGGGTGGCCATAAAATATTTAGTTTTTTACGACCGCCGTGGCGAGAGCAGCAGGTAGATCGCTGCCGTTTTTTGTGTGTGCATCTCCGTACCCTTTAACCCTTTCACCATTAAGAAAAAATCGCATCCTGGGAGTGTCCTTGCCAGTTTCCCTCGAACCGGCCAGCGATCTTTGCGTTTTCTCTTCTTTTTGTTTCCAGCTAATGTCTGTTTGTGTCCCTTTGTGTTCTTTATGACGCCTTGGTTGTGTCTTTTTTTATGGCGTCCATTGTCCTGCAGCGTCTATTTGCGTGGAACGGAATGGAATACTTACTTCCTCAACCCTTTGGCGAACGGGAAAGTTGGTGTCGGGGCAAAAGAAGGGGTTAAGTGAAAATTCCATTGCACTTTTTACGAGCTGCAATCTTCCCGGAATGTCTGTTTTTGGTCATTAGGCGAAAGGGTTAAGTTCGATTTGGTTCTGGGTGCGTTTATGGGCTGTATTCAAATTGAAAGGGTTAAAAGAGGAGTAAAAGGTTGAGTCCAAAGATGGCTATTCGAGAAAGAGATTTTTAACTGCTAGGATAATTTGGGGAAAAAAAAACGTTTAAGGTTAGAGTAAACTCTTATTTTTAACCTAATATTTATGTATTTGTAACATTGTTTAATTGCCAAAAAAATAACATAAGTCGTACTGTAAAAGAAGGTTATAAATCGGGATAAAAACTAAACTTAAATACATAAAAATTAGAATATAATAAAAGAAATAAATTAAGACTGATTACTGCTTGGATTTTAAACTATCTCATTGGCCTTCTACTGGATGCTTTCAAATGTTATTGAAGAATTAGTTACTTACAGTATGTAATATATATTCTTACCCCCCGGAAAAGTAATAAATGTAATGCATTTTTTCATAAACCTTTTAAGGATATAGTAACGGCTGTAAATGAAAATTTTTGTGAAAAACCCACAAATCATAGGCGATCTTCTCTGACTGAACATTTGGCGCGATTACATTCGTAATTCGCTGGAAATTAAGGCCACTAAGTCGCCAGTGAAATGAATTCAGACAAATGTAAAACGGATTTTTCAATTCAAACCATCGAGCCATCGCTGGACCATTGTCCATTGTCCTAGAAGCCGGACAGAACGAACCCAAATCCTGAGCTTAGGCAATCCGGCATTGGGAAATAAGCGCCAAATATTTCCCACTCCACCGGCCAATGTGTGTGCAGCCACCCCCGGTGCCCGCTTCCCAGTGATCCCTGCGACGAGGACATACATCTAATCAGTCCGCATTTTCACACTTTCGTGACCCCTGCGGTGCCACAGATGCGGATTCCGAACCGGGGTTGGCCAGCGGCCGGCGACCATTGGTCAAAGCGAACTAAAACATAACAAAGTAAAAATGAAAATAAAAATAAAATTGAGAACGCGCGCCAGCGTCCTGTGTGACCCCTTGTCAGCGTCAGAGGCAGAGGTTACAATTAATGCGAATACTGTGAATGCGCCGGGGAAATTGCATCAATTCGGGGTCACGGCTAAGACGCCTCAAGGAGAGCAGCCATATATAGGGGTGGCTGGGGTCAAATTTATGGGCCGACATTTGAAAAACTGTAACAGTCCACCGAAGGATTTTCGCAGCTCAAAAATTTGCGCCTCATTGTTTTGCATGTTTGAAAAATGGTTTGCCGGGTGGGGTTAGAGCGATTTTAATTGACCATTGGGCGTCGCGACCGTGACCCTCAACCGGGTACCGGGTCGCTTGACCTTTTTTTTCTTGCTCGTCTTGACATCGGGCAACATTTAAATAATTTTTCATTGCCAGGCCAGGATTGTTTTTATTGCAAATGGCATTTAATTGTTGACCCCTGAGTCTATATTCCTATTCGGAAATGTAACGTATTTTTGCAAGGGACTTCAGCTGGCGGGCAGCTGTCCACTTACCGCCCAGCAGCTCGAAGCTCTTTCGGTGAGCCAAAGAATTAGCTAATGGCCAGGCATTTGTGGAGGAAAATGTTGGTAATGGGAAAATGTTGGTAAAGCCGGAAAACGTACAGCGCAAATGCGAATAAAAAATTGAAGTTCTTACGATAAATATGCGAGCCTATTAGTCGCACAGTCAACGCAGTGCCGGGAACGCCGAAAAACCTGGCCCAAAAGGAGGAGGCTTTTAGCCCCGTGGCAAAGCCCATGTCAAGCGTTGAATAAGTAATTCCTTTGCCTAGGACTGCGGCCATGCCATCATCAGGACGAATCCGAATCCGGATCGGTGACTCGTGCAAGCCAGACCAAGGTGTGGGTGCCAAGAACAAAAGGCATAAAACGTTAGGCAGGACTTTCGGCGCAAAGGAAGCCAAAGGACAAAGCAGAATATTTTATTTTCTAATGAATGCGTTGAAATGCCAGATTTCGGATTTATTTCGCAGAAATCACACTGATAGAGGATGTGGATACCCTGTGCTGAAACTGGGAAAGTATTATCAGAGAAAGGTATATTGATTTAAACTTAAGTTTCCTTTGAATTCTTGTGTTAAAATATTAATTTTTGAATACCTAAATTACTTTGAATATTTTTATCTGAATGCTTGAGGTGTTGGTCTGACTAAAGTTATTTATTTCAACATGAAAATCACTAAAATATGGTAGTTAATATATTTATGAAATATATTTATGTATACTGCCAAATCTGATTTTCTTAAGGAAAGAAAAGTACCTAAGCAAACTGATAGTCTTGAAGATTCCAGTTGTTACTGAACATCTTCATATATAATATTATTTACTTAAGATAAAATATGAAGCGTACACAAAAATCACACCTATAAGCTTCGGAAAATATATTCCAATTCCCACAAGGCTTTTACTTCCCCCAAGGACCATTTTTCCATTACTATTATGCCCCCAAAACTAAACCAATAAAAATGGCTCATATCCATTGCTCGCCCGAAAAAGAGGAAGCTGCATTAACACTTGGTCCCATTCCTACCTATTTTCTGCCATCTTTTGGGCTTACCGCTGGAGTGTAAACACCACTGTCATTTATTTTCGTATTATCATAATGAGGACTCGTATATTTTTATGTGAATTTCTTGCTTTTTGTGCCAGAAACATTCACCGGCAAAAACCAACCACCCCCAAAAAAGGGAGATCCCCTAATTCCACCCACCCAGGACATGTGTCACCCAGTCACTGTGTGTGTGTTCGCCTGACTCTGTGGGTGTGTGTCTATATGTATATGTACGTGTAAAAAAGGCAGCCAAGCAAAAATAAAAGTAAAACACAAAAGCAGTTTCGCATTGGCAATTTGGTTCTGTTGTTGTTAAATTATCACCCAGTTCGGGGCCATATATAGAAGCTATAGCCACCCCAAGCGGCGTGGCTGGGCTATTTATGCATCCTCCCACAAGCAACCCGGCAATCCAAGCAGATTCAGCAGGGGTGCAGCGAACTAGTCTTAAAGGGGGCTTAAATACCTTCAAGAGATTGCTTTCTTTTTAAGTTTGGCGGTTAGAAAAAACTTCTTGCCTTCATAACTAAGTAGGAATACATTTTACAAATTAAATCTTTAAGTTTCCTAGTTCTAGCCTTAAGTCAAACTTAATTAGAGGTTTCCTTTGGTTTTCATATTATTTTTAATGGTTTTTTAAACAAATTGAACTTCTTTTATTATAAATATACACTTTCTTATATATCATATAATAGAATACTTATGTATATTGTATAGAACACAAATCCCCTTTATCTAAGCCCCTGGTTTCAGCCCCGTCTTCCGCTTAACACGTGCTATTGCAATTGACATTAGCAATTCGAATTGTTAGATTCTTATACGTTTTTATCCAAGTGGAGGGTTTTCTCTTTGATTTATTGCTTAAAATTATAGCTTAAAGATACGTTTACTTCTAAATGCTGTAAACATTTAAATAAAAATTAAAATATTTCAAATATTTCACAGCACCTTTCTCAATCTCTCCTCTTTCTGCTTTTATGATTTCTTTGTTTCTATCCCCTTGCCTTATCAGAAACAATTTCAAAGTCACAGACAATTTTAAGCCCCCCACAAAACCTTTAGTGGCAAGCATGTAAATAAACTGAAAATCAAACAAGATTTATAAAACAATACAAAAAAATATTTGTATTCGAAAATTTGACTTTTCTGTTTGCTTGCACTGATAAAAATGCAAATGTTTTGGGACTTGTTTGCTCGCCTGGTCAGTCAACTTTTTGCGTTTCATGGAAATTTTTCGAAATGACTATAGATAGGGAAATGGGAAAACTGCTGTGACTTACACTTGAACTTAACACTTCTAATTAAGCGAATATTCGTTTTCTTATAAGGTATTTATTGTATTATATATTATATTTACTATAATTATATGATCTCTAATTCTAAATAATAGTTCATATAAACATGTGATACGTTTTTGTATTGCATTTATACTGAAAACTAAGTAGGAAAGGAGTGCAAGGAAAGGATTTTGAGTAGATAGTCTGATAGGAAAAAGCTTTAAAATATAAATTATTTAAACTATCTTAAAGTTAAGTAAGAATAGGGTTTCTTAAATTTAGCCTCTCCTTGCTTCTTGGTTTTACTTTTTTGCCATTTATATAACTATTAGGTTTCTTGTGTTAGTCAAGTCCTAGACCAAGTTAAGCGGATTTAAAATCTCTGATCTTTAGATGAAAATAATCATCTCTGCTTACTTAGTAGTTTTTTAAGACACATTGTACGTAGTTTTATAATTTTAAATTAATCAACATAAAATATAAGTTTAAGGAAACATTATCAAGACCCTTCAAGTTCCCTTGAAGATATAAAAAAAAATATATATATAAAAAATACGCTGCATACTTTTTCGGGATATAAAAGAAAGCCGAAGCGTCGTCAGCCAATAACAGTCTACGAGCAGCGCCATTTCTATCAGCGCCACACAAAAACTAATTCCACATAATGGGCCAATCTACATAAAAAATCGCTCGTTCGGCCCGCCGGATTTTCCACCCCTCCTCGCAGCCTTGCCTCGCCTTGGCTGCCATCAAAAAATCGATGGGCGGAATGGGAATGAGTCACTGAAGTTGCCACCCCGCATAAATTTCCAAATAATGTAATGCTAAAAAAAAAACACACTCAGCTCACAGGAGCGAGCGAGTGAGAGCGAGGCAGGGAGACGGGGAGAGGGGGAGGAAAGGAGAATCAGGGGGAGCAAATAGAGTTCGAAATCATGAACCATAGAAAATGAAAATCCACCCTCGAAAAAAGTTGCCAACGTTTTTTCCGTTCGTTTTTATTTTGTTTTCCTTCCTTCCCCATTGTTTTGTTTAAGTGGGCAAAAAAGAAGAACGCAAAAAGCATTGAGTGGGTGGGTGAGTTGTGTCTGTGTGTGTTAAGGGTGGCGAATACATATATATATAAAAATATATATATTTGTATCTCGGAGTGAGTGGGTGGAAGTGGGCACTACACTCAGCATGGTAAAATCGAGCTAAAGATCATAAAATTTTCATAATATTTATTATTTTATTTATAGAAAAGTTTTTCGGAGACCTATAAATATCTTAAATAGTTTGAAAATATGTGTAAATAATTATAGGTATCAAAGATCAAATAAAAATTGATCAAAATTGATTATCCAAACCAATTTGTAATATAATAATTCTTAACGTTTTTCTGGATATATTTAAATTTCCCTATTACATATATGTATTTATCTGTACAATAGATTCTGAGTCGATGGGAAATACAATATGTGCAGTGGTACCAAAACCGTTTAGTATTTTTTTAAATATTTAAAAAATGTGTCTAAAAGCATATAACTTATGGAAAGTTTGATTAATGGCATCTTGTAAAATTTGGAAGCACACTTTTGGCCCTTCTTTTAAAAGATTTAAGGTCTATAAAGATTAATAAACATGAAATTTGCAATATATTTAAATAAATGATCATAAATAAAGTAAAGGTTATCATTTGGATACTTTAAACTTATAATATTCTAATAAGATATAATATGTTGAAGTGTTGGTATCAGGTTTATATTTAAACAACAAAGTAAATAAATACATTGTAGTTTGGAAAGAGTAAATATTTTCCAGTTTCAGTCAACTATTTTTCCAAGTATATTGGTGGATGGTTCTTTCTATATGTGACTGTTTCGCTTTGTTTGCAAAACAATCAAAAGCGAACGGAGTCGCCATGTTCACTCTCAGAGACCCCTCAGTTCCCAGTCTATCGTATTCCGCCCGTTGACATCGTTGGCGACATTAAATATTGCTAAGCGTTCTTTCTTCTCCACTTTCCCACCACGATTTTCACCGCTTTCCACACATTTTTTTGCCCGGCCAAACCAATTTCAAGCATATTTTTATGAGTCCTCTGTGCAGGCGGGCGGGTCAACAAAGCCCGTTGGTTTGGCAGGCGCAGCAGCTTTAGTTTATTTTGCAAACGTGTGCCATCGACCACGCCTCCCCGACCTCGACTGCCCCCAAAAATCCAGGATGCGGAGTTCGGAGCCATGTGCTAGACGCTAATAACGTGGCCGGCCAAAAAAGCGGCAGGAAATGGCAGGGGTCCAGGCTCAAATCCTGCCGAGGGTTCTGGTGTCCATATGGCCGGATTCCCTTGCTCTAGCTTGGACGTGAGGGCAATGAAGCAGCGAAGAAACGTTCCTGCGGAAATTGAGAATTGGTTAGTGTATTACGAACTGGTAGTTAAGGGAGTTGGGTCACTGGCTTCAGTGAAATTCCATTTAGATTCGTAATCAATTGGAATTTATTCAAGATAAATCTCGGAGGATCAAAGTGTTACGTAAATAAATATTTAAAATAAAATGTTTACTTCTCAAGCTGAAACAAATGTCGGAATAAAAAGATAAACTTTTATTTAAATTTAACATAAGCAAAAATGTAATTTAGAAAGGATCTAAGCCTCCGGAAGCCAACGTTTTAACAACATTTCAGTTTAAAATTTTGATTTCCCATTTTGACTTTCCCATAAAACAAACACATATTTAGTCACAATAAACAACGAATCAATGCCAAGAGGTTTCGATTGTTATTTTCGATACAATAAAATGTTGTTGAGGGATTCGAATTTTTTTTAAACTAGAACTACATATACTAAAGAGTTCCAGAATTCTCTGGCGTTTTAAACAACATTTCTAAAAATTTATAAAAGTATACAAAATAATATTTTTAGGTACCAAACTCACTGCATATTTGTTTTTTTTTACGATATAGCATAATTTTGCACACCGTTACAGGAGTTTTAAAACACCCGTCGAGTTCTCTAGATATATATTTTTAACGGAGATTGCGACTGTTTCAAATTATTTGCTTTTTAACTAACCGAAATAGAAGGTTCACATAAACTGATAGACAAACGGAAACAGACTTGAAAATAACTGAATCGACTCGGCTGGTGATATACGGGGGTGCCATATAAATAGGAGTTAGAAATAGCTTAAAATGGAGTCTAAAAGTTTGCCATAAAGTGTTGAAGGTACCAAATAGAAAAAAATTTGTATTCTACGAAGTTACATCTTTTAGCATAGTCTCGGTCACACTTTAAGGGATTTACAAACACAAGTGATGTTTGTAACACCACGTACATAAATTACTTTCACTTTAAAAAATTGTGATCACAATTAGAGTACCCTTGAAAGGTATAATTATAGCCAGCCGATATAACTAATTTGATGGAATTTAGAAAATAATTTAAAGTGTTTGGCGTTATATGCAATCTCCACAAATTATGACATATTACTTTGGATTAGTTTACAAACAAACATATTAAATAATACTTACGTTTAAATGGACTAAGAAACATTCTGAAAATGTCTAAAATTAACGTTTCCTTTTAAACAATGCTTATTGCAATGAGTTTCCTGGTGATAAATTTCGCTTAATCATGGCAGGCATCATTGCTTACAACGCTTAAATTTTGACTGCGTTTTATGTGCCTTTTTAGCAAATTACAAAAATGCGCCATTTGTAATTTGTGTGTCCCTTTTCTGTTCCTGTTGTTTGTTGCTTTTGTTTTCATTTCAGGACACACAAAACTGTGCGCCTATAAACCAACAACACAACGACAAATAACGGAAATGACAAAACAGAAACATACACACACACACACACCCATATAAACACACGATGAGAATTTTCTGCGTTCAGCGTTTTCCCCCCACACACCCCACCCACTTCGTCCGCCCACTTTGGGCCGCCCCTTTTCCCACATGCCCAAAAATATGCAACATTTTTTATATGTTTCTGCTTCACAAAACTTTTGCGCAGGCAGCAGCAGCAGCATCATAAAATTTTTTTCTGCTGCTGCTGTCACTTTTTTCCTCCGTTATTGTTGCTGTTGCTCCGCTTTTGGTTTGTGGCCAGGCTTTTATGTGGCTCTCCGGCCGTGTGTGTGTGTGAGTGTGCACGGGTGTGTGCCAGAGTGTGTGTGAGTGCTTTTTATGACCCAATATGGCCGCCACAAAGCGCCGTACGTGTTTGCTTGCCCGTGTCCGGTCTCCGGTCTCCGCTTTCCGCTCGCCAACTCTACAATCCCACAGCCGGCCTCTTGGAGACAGTGATGCCGATGATCCTTTTCTAAATTTGTATACATTATCATTCTGTAGAAACTCTAAACAGATATACTATATCTTCAATGGATTAACATTATAATTATCTTAGAATTAATAATAAATCCTTTTAGTTATTGAAAACCTTCTAAAGAAACAATTATGCAGGGATGCCACAGAAATTGCTATAGTTCTTAAAGTCAGTACTCCTGAGATTAGAGATTGGAGATTTGCTAAACTTATAAACAAAATCCTTTATATTATTGTTATTCTTTACGAATCCTTTGTAGTTATTGAAAACCTTATAAAGGCCATTTTTTCAGGGATGCCTCAGAAATTGCTGTAGTTCTGAAAGTACTAATTAAGAAGTAGTTCTTAGAGTACTTATTAAAGAGCATAGAATAACGATTAACTAAGAAATCCTTTATAATATTGAATATTAGTCTTTTTAAATATTTGATAAAGGAGTTTGAGAAATACCAGGCATCCATTTCAAAATCAGGACATATCCCTCTGAGGAAATAGTACCATATACCATAGCATTTTTATATATTTTGTAATATATTTATAAAATAATAATTCTTAAAATTTAAAACCATTTACATATTTTAACTGCTTAAAATATAAGTAATACTAATAGTAATAAGAATAAAAATATATTACATTTTACAAGAAACTCAGATTGTCAGATATTCTAATGCCTCATATCTTTCTGCATAAAGTATACAGCTTTCCTAGAAAAAGACCAAGAAGTCATCACTATACCGAGTGCGGGTTTATGAATTATATAGATTTTTATGCGGTCGCATATTATTTTTGTTGCCTTTTTTTCTTCTCCGTCTTTTTTGTGTGCTGCCCCGACTGCTGCTCTGCTGCTCGGCTTTCGTCTCCTTGGAACGGGACGCAATAAAAATGTCTTTTTATGTGTACGTTTGTCTCCTATCCTGGCCAAAGGATCTCGGCCCGGTTTCATTTTCGGTTTCGGTTTCGGTCCCTCCATAATGGCCGCCTTCAGGCGGCATGTTTATGAATACGCTTCGACTTCGGCCCGCTTTACGCCCTGTGCTTTACGAGTCCTGGTACTGGCGCAGCTTTTATTATTCCTATTTTCATATATATTACACTCTCCATTTTTGGCTGTTATTTTTTTTGTTCTCTCTGGCGCTAGCTGCTGTTGTCATTTTTGCATTAATTTCATATTTGGTTTATGGCTATGTACGTATGGATGTGCGTTGAGTTTTTCTTGCCGCTGCTGTTTATTTCGCATAAATAATAAATATTTTTGGTTATTGCGTCTGCACAGTATTAATATTATTTCCAGCGCACAAACACAATCACACACACGCACTGCGTGCATCCTGTGAACCGCAGGACTCATGGCCGTGAGCTTTAATTTCGGCTCATTTTTCGTTATCAAAACACTATGTTTATGCTCGTGTATTTGTTTTTATTTCACTCATCTGTACACATCCGAACACACACAGACGCACATATGCATATACTTACAGTCTCGTAAATATTTGCAATTAAATATGCCAAAAATACACCACCACACGCTCGCATTTCCCTCTTGCATTTACCAATTTGGGCCATATTTGTTGCAGCAAAAAATATCCTCAAACTATGTTGTAATTTCAAAAAATTCGTTAATTAAAATTTTCATAATTTACACAGCAGCTAAGTAGTTGACGGCGAATATTTGGAAATCAATTTTATTTAATGATTTAATCACTTTTAACCTCCTATAAAAGGGGAGTGATTTAAATTGTGCGTCGTCTTCCATAGATAATTTCTTCATAATTTTCTGGCGTTTAACTGGAGAATATTACTAAAGCAAATGTAACTTAGTGGCAACCGAAACTGTATGAAACAGTCAAAAAGAGCTATCTCCGACCCCATAGAGCTTATAGTTACTGTACCTTAAATAATTATTCTTTATTAACACCACTTTAAATATAATAATGACCAACAACTCGAGTTCAGTCACTATAAAAAATAAGTATACTAAGATTTCAAGCAGATCTACTTTCACATACAACTTTCATCACATCATTACAATCATTAAACGTTATTTTTAAATATTAATCTTATGATAAACTTGGGAGTTCCAAACAAATGCGTGCAGCATTCACGTATTGACAGCAGCAAATGGTGTTGCTCAACAAAGTCTTAGGAACATTTGCTTAGCAACATTTTCCAATGCATTTCCCTCATATCAGAATTAAATTGTTATACCCGGAACACCATAAATAAGAGCATAATTAGACTTGGTGACCTAATCATTTGCATATGTCTTTAAATTTAACGAACAACGCTTTGGGTAATGGATACATATTACACAGTCATGAGCTACTTATCTGTATTTAATAATTTCCTAAGGTACCAGGTTTACATATATATCTTACCACACTTTTTACGCATTAAATATTTGTAATATTTACTCTCTTTATATTTGGTAAACATGACAAATTATTAAACATATGAAATCGTTTATATTTTCTGTGAGAAAGCCTTTATGTTTATTTGCGGGAAGTTCCCTAAGTAGTATGTGTTAATCACATAATAAATTCTTACAGTCAGATTATCAAATTATTAGTACATCATGATCACAGGTGCGCTAAGCCATACAATGATTACTTATCTTGGCTATATGAACTTTGATAACGGCAAATACTGTCAAGTAATATTAGAGTGCCCTTAAAGCCTGTGTCGCCAAGTATAAAACTGATATAGTTTTGATTTTTCGGTGAAAGTAATTTTCAAGAATCATTGGAGTTGTAAAATTTATTGGAATCGGTGAATTAAGAATTAAATATACATTACTGTGTAGGGATTTATTATAAAAATATGCTTTTATTAATTTGTTGTATAAATTAAGGAAAGCTTTGATAAATTTTTCTCGAAAAATAACACGACACATATGTGAGTATAACAGATTATTAGAAAATTATACCAAATATTTCTTGTAAAGAATTTTATCATGTTTATATATTTTGTAAGATTTAACAAAAATATATTTATATATGTAAATAAATTCTTAAAAATTAAAATCGTATTTTTTCAACTATTTGTTAAATAGTAATAAAACAAAGTAACATAAAAGCTAGCTTACTTGAGTTATTTTTAAAAAGTTAACTTAAACTGAAAATGTACCGTTTTTTAAAGCGCTCCCACTGTGCTCAATGTACCGGGACACATGCAATCGGGGTCAGCGTCATGTAAACAAATCGAGTGCATGTGCACCGGGCTAGGGACAGGACAGCGATGGGGCTTATCAGCGCCTGGTGGCGTAGAATGGAATGATTAAAGTGCCGTTGACAGCTAATCGTCTTGCTCAAAGTGCGAGATATTAAACCAAATGTATTTCAATTACAATTGTAGCGCACTTAACATTAGGTCCCAGTGTCGCGGTCGATCAGGCGAACGATCAAACGAAGAGAGCGACTAAGAGAACGGAGAGGAGGAAGCAGTGGCGTGTCATAAATACGTAGAAGGGAAAGCACTTAAATAGAAAAGAGAAATAATAAGAGAGTTATTCTACAAGTCAAAGCTAAGTTAACAGCATTATTATTGATGTATTAATTTATAGGAGATTATCGTTTATTTTATTAATAAATATAATCTGTGGATACGTTTAAATAAAATAGATTTTCGATTTTATTAGCATTAAGACCTAAAGTGAAAAAATAATTACCAACATAAATATTTTAAAAACAATAATTGAAATCGTATAAATACAATTTGTATAACGAATTTATATTTTTTCGTTATTTTTTAAGAGAAATTTATTAAATATTAATATAAAAATAATTAAATATAATATTGAAATAATATTTTATGTAATCCTAATTTTCATATATCATTTAGCTTATTGATAATCGCACTTCATGGTGCCAACATTAATTCGATTAAACCCACCAGGTCCCCTTTATTGACGCCTCTGCCTGCTAAGCCCAAGCGCCGTTATCATCGCAGATTTGAAAACAGCCAGCTGAGCCATCAGGCCTCCAACACTGCGTACATTGAGCAAACTGACGTCCCCGGGGGCAGTCGCCGAGATCGGTTGAGTAACGCGGCTATAAAAGCAACCAAGTGGCCAGGATTAGCTACAAAAAAACAAAGGGCCCAGCACTTAGCTCCAGTCATGGCCACAGAGAAGCAACAGAGGCACGGCGAGAAGCAGCAGGAGGCGGAGGAGGAGGCCAGGTTGCCCGACCTCAGTTTTGTGCGCGAGAAACTGCAAAAGTTCCAGTCCAAGATGCTGCGGGACTTTGACCAGCGTCTGTCCTGCATGGTGGAGGACGTGTTGCAGGACTTGCGGCAGCAGGAGCTGCGCGCACACGAGTTCCCCAACTTCGAGAGATCGAATTCGAAGAGCACCTGGCACAATCGCGTCACCAGCACAGCGTCCGTGGACGTCAGCGACTCACCAAATGGTCATGCAAATGGAGGAGCTACCACAACGACGGCGCCGGCGCACCAATCCGAGAAGTCCGTCCAAAATCAGCGGCGACGGCTGCCCGAAAAGGTTTTCGTGGCGCGGGAATCGTATCTCACTGCCCTGCTGCAGGTGGAGCACATGCGCACCATCTACCACATCTTCTACATTATTCTGATCATGTTCCTGCTGAACGTGATCTGCCATGACTACTTTGTAGACGGTCGGTTCGACCTCGGCCTGGGCACCTTCAGGGGCGGACTAAGACGCCTGCACTGGGTGATGGGCACTTGGCTGCTGGAGCATGTATTTGTCCTGGCACTTTACTTCGCCTTCCGAGGATGGGCGATGGTCAGGCACAAGCTGAAGCCGCACAGTAAGTTTTCGGAAAAGAGGCCGGTCTCCGAGAAAGATAACAATGCAGTAAAAGCTCCTTTAGTTCCATATAATTTTTGTGAATTTATTCCTTAATTTTTTGAACCTTTTCAACTTTTGAGTCATTTGATTCACCTTAGATCTTTGTATATTACGATTTTAAATGGGTTTATCATGCACTTAAACAAAAGGTTTCATCAAAACCATGTCTCATTGCCTGCTTATTTTTTTTTTTAAATTTTTAAATAGCTTTTATGACGCACTTAACCAGCCATCATGAGGTGACGAATTTATTTAAGCCAAACAACGATAAGAGGTAAAGGCCATTGGGTTTAAACGATTAAACTTTTGCTGTATTGGCACAGATGTTTGCTTAATCGAAAGTCTTTTCCACAAACTTGTGATAAGCCCACGCTAATTCTTTAAAAATCATTCCTTTATTTGTATTTAAAGAGTCATTTTTCTAACAAAAGAAGAGAAAGAAAGATTTTGTTACAAAGCTAGCTTTTACTGTATTTAAAAGACATCCGTCCTTTCTCATATATAATCTATATAAAAAGCTTTAATTGGATCCATTTCCCTCCTTATTACAGGTCCCCTCCAGCATTTTTGGTCGCACAGCTGCCTCATTCTGTATGTGAGCTCTCAGGTGGTGTTCTGCTTTGTGGCCAGTTCCCTTTGCCTGAAGTTCGACCTGCCCTTCGTGAGCGGATGTGTCCTGCTGCTGGAGAGCACTCGTCTGCTAATGAAGATGCACGCATTTGTCAGGTACAATGCGGCTCGAGTGCTGGCTGGGAAATCAAAACAAGAGAATGCGGATCAGGAGAATGAGGAGAAGCCCACAGGACGACCCTATGTGCCGCCTTTAAGCTGCTACACATATTTCCTGTTTGCACCCACGCTTATCTATCGGGACAGCTATCCACGCTCCTCGCACATCCGCTGGAAGTTCGCCTTGAATCGCTTGCTGGAGGTGGTGGCCATTGCTTTCCTCTACGCCTTCATTCACGAACGGCACATCCACGAGCACTTCGGACAGTACGGCCTGGAGCCGATGGACGCCTCGAAACTGATTCTGAAGCTGTTCGGAATGATGTTGCCCAGCCAAGTGATCTTCCTTTGCGGCTTCTACCTGATCCTGCACTCGTGGCTGAACTTCACTGCCGAGCTGCTGCGCTTCGGCGACCGAATGTTCTACAAGGACTGGTGGACGTCGCATACGTACGATGGCTACTACAGGAACTGGAACGTGGTGGTCCACGACTGGCTGTACGAGTATGTGTACAAGGATTTATACGTGCATGTGTTTAGGGGCTCAAAATTGGCCGCCTCGCTGGCGGTGTTCATGATCTCCGCGCTGGTGCACGAGCAGATTCTGGGACTGGCTCTGCAGATGTTCTTTCCCGTCATGTTCTTCTTCTTCGGGATTGTGGGCGTCTCGTTGGTGTTCCTAATGCGGAGCGCCACCAAAGTGCTCGGCAACGTCTTCCTGTGGTTCTCCCTAATCTCGGGCAACGGTATGCTGATCTCGCTATACGCCATGGAGCACTACGCCAAGAAGAACTGCAATCTGAGCCACGAGAACTGGACGGACCACCTGCTGCCGGCAGTGTGGCGTTGCTACAATAAGACATAATTAATTAACAAGCTCTACTTTTAACTGTCCGTACACTTGGCGTACGCATCGATTGTATTTTAGGTAATAAACTTATGAAATTAACATCGTAAGTATGTACATACAAATGTATGTTTATTTGAACTTGCCAGCTCCTAAAGCTATGGATACTAATTTTACATCAGGATACCTGATGCTGACTTATGAAATACTGCATGAGCATTGGAGACTCCCTGAGTGGCGATGGTCTGCTCTTGTCTTAAGCGCAAACATCCGCCAGGTTCTGCGCTTCGGACGCAGCTGATGCCTGTGGCGCCGCCACTTCCTCAACGACGCGCTTGCGACGGAAAAGAATCACATGCGGCTCCGGGGCATGGACCATGTAGTGCACCCATCCAGGACTCTGCTGGACGCCCACATTCCGCCACTCCGTCTCCGTCATCAGGTGGGCCTTGGGGACCTGTCTGGCCAAATCCGAAGGCAAAATTACGTGCCTGCAAGCGATCAATATAGTTAGTAACCAATGTCATTGTAAGAACTAATACCACGAGCGCCCACCTGTATTCATATTTGTCATCGAAGTACTTGTCCGAGTACAGGATCTGATCCGCAGGCATTGCGATCATCTAAGGTAAATAAAAGAAATTCCAGAACTCAACAGCAGATTAAAGTGCGACCGTTTCCTTGCGATAGTGGTGAACAACAGCAAAACAGATATCAAAACCGATACTATCGCTTCGAGAAAATATAAATTCCAGATTGGAAGATGGTATGGATTCTTGTTGTTATTGGAAATATCAATTGTATTTTAGAAAAATGCTTGTGATAGATAATTTTAACATAAAGTCCTCTTAATCGATGAAGACGAATTTATTTCCAAAAGGTCGACTTGCTTCGCAATGTTAATGGATTGCTAATCGATAGTCATCGATTGCCAAGTGCGTGGAGTCGTGCGGTAAAGCGCAGAGTGACCGTTGTTGCAAATATCCAGAGGAAGAGGAAGAAAATCGAAAATATCTAGCGCGGGAGGCCGATGGGCAGAGTTTTTATATAAGCCCCCTCTATGTGCTTCTCGTCTCGCCAACAAGCATCCAACTACTGGCAGCCAACAACATCATATAAATAAACGTGAACGCAACATACTTAATATTAGCATAGAGTTGTCGCCGCAAAGCCACGGCCCACTTATGACCGCTGTCCGCTGACTCTCCATGACAACGCACAAACAGCAACAACAATAGGAGGGAGCAAGAAGAAGAATAGCCAGAAAGTGGAGGTGAGGGCGATAAGTAAATATACATAAATATATACATATGAGCGGACCGCAATTAAAAATACACCAAGAGCGCCACTAGCAGCACCAACCACCGTCCGCATCTACATCCAGCACCCGAACGAACGCCAGTCCCCCCCGATGCTGCTGTCGTAAGGGAGGCGAGCCACCTGCTGCTGATACTGCTGCTATCGTGGGCAGAGCTGGAGAAGCTGCTCCAAACTGCCCAGGTGACATCCGGCGGCTGAGGGCGCAGCGCAGCGCAGCACCTCGGGACGGAGGAGGAAAACGGAACTGATTGCGATCGCGGACGCGGACCTTAAGTAGCGGCCAACATGAACGCCAGCCTCATCTACGAGATCCTCATGTATCTGAACTCGTTCTACTTCGGCATGTACGCCGCCTTCGAGGTGGGCGTGGGCGTGCTGAAGGCCATTAATCTTAGCTACGGGGAGAACGCGTTGTCCCGCGAGGCGAGCATCCTGCTCTCCCTGTGCATCATCGAGACCCTGCGCATCGTCTTCGGCCGCAAGAGCAGTCTCAGCGATCGTGGTGAGTAGTAGCCCGAGTTTTTGTTTTCTCTTTAACGGAGAGATTAATTCGCGCCACACCGATGATGACATGGCGAAATTATTTGTTTTCCCGGTCCCAGTGGCGACAGGCGCCGCCTCCCCTGTTCCTGCTCCCACTCCCACTGCCCGTGCCCGCTGAGGCCATAACCCATAAACGTTTGGTCATACATATATGTATATATATACATACGTAGCGATGTACATATGTGTGTAGTCCACACGGCGTATGCGTAATTATGGTCATCACCCGGATGAGTGTAAACGTTTCGGGGCGGCAGGAGTGTAAAGGAGGGGGAGGCAGCTGGGGGTGGAAATGGTCCCTTTCTGGCACATTAAACAACATTAAATGGGAATCTATCAAAGAATCTATAATTGAGATGAGCCACCGAAATCTCAGCGAGCAACTTAAAAGACATTTTAGCGCTGGTTTTATGCGATTTTTAAATGAGAAAATCTGGATGTTTAAGGAGCCATTATTGTCTATGTACTACTCTGCTGTATGGCAATCTATGCATATGAAATTAAGTGCTCCACTTTAGCTATAGAAGCAGCACCAGTATAAATTTACAATAACCCTCTTGCATCTTTCATGAGCCATTCAGTTCTTTAATAATCAAATAAGCATTATAAATAATGAAATTAATATGAAATCTAGTCTTTATAACCTAAAAAACTATATCCTACCTTGCAATATTGCATACTTCTTAAATTGTATGTATAAAATATATTCTCTGCACAATTTTATTAATACAAATTCACTGTATAAATTCAAGATATAAGTAAGATTTTATTATAAACAAAATTAGCTTGAAGAAAGCGGTTTTCGCTCTGTTGAGGCCACTTGCTTTGGGAAAAGATCTTTTGCACATGCACTTTTCCACGCTTTGCCAGCCATGTACAAGCAAAGCGAGTAAAGCACTTTAAGAGCACTTTAAGACTTGTTCTCTCCGAAGATAATTAAGCGGAATCAGAGGAGAAACTAAAAACGGACACTACACCGAGAGAGGTTGCTCTCTCTTTAAAGCTTATATATATAAACTATTTAAAGAACTAACTTCATAATAAAATCTTCCAAAAGGTATTAAAAGAGTTAGTTTCATTGATCCAAAGCAAAACATTCTTCAAAAAATGTAAAAGAGTGCCTAGACTACTTACTTATATGTATTTGTCATTGCAGTCTGGTCTTCTCTATATTATAGCGAATTAATCCGGCTGCTATTCTGGTCTTTGTCTTTATTTAATTAATGGCTTTCTTTTTAATTCGATTTCAGGCTGGCAAGCAACCGCATCCGTAATATTAACACTGCCCAGTCTTGCTATTGTTATCTACTTGTGTTGTTTTCAAACCTATGTTCTCAAACTCGAAATTATTCTGAGTGCCTTAATGATCACCCTACAAGGTGCTGAACTAGTCTACGCCAGCATATTCATTTGTACAATGTGTCGCCCCGTGACATATACCTAGCAGTTGATGAACCACGTTGCCGCCGCCACGACAACGACCAAGATCGAGATTAAGACCAAGCCAGCACTAGCACTCCTCCCTCCTGGGGGTGAACGAAGACATGGAGGAGCAAGAGAAGGAGCGTACAAAGCCAAGGAGGCTGAAACAACAGCTGAGCGACAATTACGACGAAGACGACGAGACACTTTCCTTTGGCACTTTCACTTTCAGCGATACGCCAAGGCCTACCAAACCTGGAAATTTTGATGAACACACTCTCGACCATATTTCAAGGATTCACTACCCAGCACTAAGACACTAAGACATACCCATTGGGCCGGGCACTGGAGGAGGGATTTTCCTCAAGGTATGTGATCAACCTTTATCTCAACTTATATAATCCGCACAAATCTTTATTCGCATCGTAACGTAACGCGACGCGTCGCGACCCGACCGATTCTATCAAAAGCAGAGCTGCATTTAATTTGAATTTCTTCGGTTTGCATTCTTTTGTCCGGCCTTTGTGGCCGCCGTCGTAGCCTCCCTGCTGTTGCTGCTGCTGGCAATGTTAGTCCCGACTCTACGTCTCGGACTCGCTCGTTGTGATCTTTTTATATACGACCGTTGTGATGGTGTCTAAAATTATATGCAAACTGCAAGCTCGTGCAACACCGCTGCTACTGCTGCTGCTGTCCCCTAGGTGCAATATACACTTCTAATTCAAATGTAATATAAACGGGCCACTGCGGACACGTTAGGCTGGCGCTAGAAAAGCCAAATGAGAGGGCTCTCGGTTCGTTCGGTCTCTATTAACAATGATGGCCTACACTGTTGACAGTTTTAGGCAAGAGTTCCTCGCTATTTGTCAGCGTTAAGAAGGTTCTGAGGAAAATAATATTTAAAGCTTTGAACAGAAAATATATAAGAAGTCTAAGATTAATATTCAAGTTAATTTGCTGTTTACAAACATAGTGCAAATTTGCATTTTTCGGTACTTTTAATGCCCAGAGACAATAGTAAAATATTAATGGTCCGAAAATTAAGTGCAACTAATTATTTTTAACATTTAAACTTGATTCAATTGATTTTTTTATTTTAATGGCATTTAATAAAGCAGTGATGCCCGGTAGATACCCTCGCAAGTCTACAAGATTCGCTGCCCGAGCTCTGTTCACACAAATGCTAGTCTTTCGTGTCTATGTATGCGTGTGGGCACCACTGCTATAAAGTCTTTCAATCCAAAGAAAACTTGAACGTTGATGAACTACACTCGTGCACGTGCTTGTTAGGGTTAGGTGTTAGTAGCTGCGATAGAAGAAAGTATAGTTAGAGAATGCCAGGAAATTATCGACTATAATGTAAGACGAGAAAGTAAATAAGGTCAACCTTAGTTTTAAAATTATCAGAAATATTTTCGAATTTACCAAGAAACTTTCTTAACCATTTAATTTAATCATTTATGAGATATGCCGTATAAGAGAATTGTATGTAATCGCTTCCCCAGGGAGTTTTCCGCCTAACGTTTTATAATTTAATTTCCCTTGTGATAGTGAAATCATTCCCACACCTGTCGGGGGGCAGGACATTCGCTGGTCTATGCTGACCAACCTACACAGCGGGTGAAACAAATAAAAGGCGACAACGACCAGGCAGCACATTATTCAAATAAACAGCAGCCAGGCGGCAGAGGCGGCACAATTCGCAGCGACAAAACGCGAGACCGCCGATGCCATGATGCCGTTGCAATGGCCAAGCAAACCGCACGGCAGGCAGGTCCGCGTTATTATTATGGTCAGTCTATAAATACAGTGCCCAACGTGAGCAACGCCGTCGACGTCGTCGGGCTAGCGATCCGGGAGATCGATTCTGGGGCCAATTTTCCGTAGTTTGTAGTTTTAGAGGAGCTGCCAAGCCGCCGTCGCCGCCGCTGCTAGAGAGATGCCGCCCAAGCGACCGCCGCCACTTGTGCCCAAGAAGCCAAATCCCAGCATGAACTACGAGGTGTTGATCTACCTCAACTCGTTCTACTTCGGCATGTTCGCCTGCTGTGAGATGGCAATGGGTCTGCTGAAGGCCATCAATCTCAGCTACACAGGCCATACCCTTGCGCTGGACTCGGCGGTGATGATTAGCTTCATCGTCTTCGAATCGATTCGCCTGATAATGGGACGCATGAGTTCGTTGGCCGACCGAGGTAGAGAGCGCCCGCTCATCTAATTTTAGGATTAACTAAAACAATATTCTAGAGGAGAGACAAATGCATGTTTTAAGAAGTATCTTTAAGGTCTTTAAAGTCAGAATTCATTTTAAAACAACGTTGATTAGACTCCCAGCTATTGCTCTAAGATTAAATGGAAAACTTACTAAATTCACCTTGTAATTTATCCACCCAGGTTGGTCAGCCATACTGTCGGTGTTCATGACCGCTCCCTGCTTCGTGGGCGTCTCCTATCTGCTACTGATGCAGACCTACCGACTGCGCCTGGAGTACTGCCTGTGCACGCTGCAGATTGCCCTTTACCTGACCGAAGTGTGGTACGCCATCGTCTTCGTTTTCTCACTGTGTCGTCCAGTAACTTATGATTAGTCCATTGCCAGCCACTGAATGAAGATGGAGAGAAACATTTGTATGTGAACTATGAGTGGTGGTGATTATAGCAAAGTCTTAGCAATATACAACAAGAACAAATCAGAAAATTTAGGAAAAATGCATTAAATTGAAGTGAGAAACCGCCGAAGGCAGCTACATAGCTAGCTGACTTGCTCATGGACCGAGGTGGAGGCGGATGGAAACCAAACCAAGCGCAGAACAGAAACAAAAGAAAAAAGAACATATGTAGCATATAATTAATACTTAAAGGATAAGATTTATGATAACATACAACACACGCATACATATATATACATATATTTAACGGTTTTATATACAAAAATTGTTAACATTTAAGCATCAATTGGAACCAATATAAGACAACAACAAAAAATGAAAAGCTAAAGCTAAAGCAAAACTTAAACTTGAATAATTTTCACATTTTTAAGATGAAAATTTTTTTTGTAAAAAACAAATCTTTAAACCGAAAAAAAAAACCAAAAAGATAACGAAATAATTTATATTAATTCACGAATAACTCGAATCTTTACAAACCAAAAAAAGAATGTAAAAATAGAATATCTCAGAAATCTAGTCAACAACACACAGAAGAATCATAGAATCGTATATAAAATGTGCTTTAGATCGCCGAAGGGAAGAAATAAATCGTTAACACTAAGTTGGGGCAGTCAGTAGTTCAGAAAACCCTATTCGAACAGATCAAGAAAGGGGCATGACCATGTGTGTACTTTAATGCATATATACTTTATATAAAACTAGCGGATAGCGTAAATAACAACGTTCAAGACGGTACTTAAAATGCAACAAATCCAAGAGTAAAAGCTAACAAAAACAAACAAATTAGTTAAATCATACTAACAAACATTTTAGAGTGTTAACAATTAGGCGAGAGAATACCCTCCACTTTAGTGCCGCAAAGTCTATTGCGAAGTCTTTCGTCTCACCAAAGATTCTGCCCATTTTGGCAAACGCCCCTGAAACACCCCCCCAATATATGTCAAGCTCAATTATCCCCGCCTATGAGGAACCCCGAGGATTGAAGATATGCTGGTGGAGGAAATGCTAGTCACTAATATATACATATATATATTGTCCACAAAACAACTTCTAAGCTACACCAAAGATTGTGTATTATTTATAAGAACTTTTTGTGGTTTCATAGCAAGAAATTAGCTCACAAAAAACTCAACTCAACAGTCCACAAACCTCATGCTTTTAAAGGAACAATTTTAATTAGAAGGAAACCAAAACCAAAACCAAAACCAGAAGAGCCGCATCATCCTACGTTGAATGATTTAAAAATTGTATAATATTTATGTAATTTCGTTGAACGCCAAATGTTAACATACTTTTAAAGCGCGTATAAAACGGAGATTAGTTAATAATAAATAAAAACGAGAACAACTTATAAGATTTTATGACAAATTATATACACTCAATGAAAATACCAATTAAAGATCCAAACTAAAGAATTGCCAACTGTTTTCACTGAAAGATCAAAACATTTCGGTTACCAGCGAACTCAATTGAGAACGTCTCAGATCCGTCACGCTTTTATTCTCTCACCGTTGCGAGAGAAAGTTCGTTTCGGTTGAAGTGCGAGAGCAGACTTCGTTCTGCGAGAGAGAAGTTTCTTAGGTTCGGTCTTGGGACAGAATTCGAATGATCCATAAGGGTTGAGCCTATTTTACGAGCTCTGGCAAAGTAGGCTCTGAGCTTTACTTCGGTTACCTTCAGAGCACAACGCACACAATTTTTGGAAGCATTTTAGAAACACACACACAGAGATCCTCTAAATTTAGTGTAGTCCCCAAAATTCCAATCGAGAACATCTGCAGGCCTGCGCGGGGATTCAATCACTATGGACAAAAACCAGAAATCGGGTAAGCCTTTAAGTTTAACTTACATAATGCAACAAATTAATCCTTTCTGTATATGTCCAAGATGAACGCTTTGATCAGTCCACGTCCAGCAGCAGCCGTCGCGTCATGTGGAAGCTTGGCGAGGAGGACGAGGAGGAGACCTTCGACTCTGTGGTCACTTATCGCCGCTCCCCGGCGCACAGCGTACATGTATCGTCCTCCCAGGCGACCAAGAAGTTGCCCTTTAAGGAGCCAGCTTTAAAAACCAACACATCCTCGGCCACATCGCTGCCGGAGGTAAAGGAACCAAGCTCTCCAAAGCGCGAGGGCAAGGAAAGGGATGTGCCATCGGAAGAGGAGGTGGAGTTGGAGGAAGAGGAAGAGAAGGATAACGAACTGTCCTTAAAACCCAGCCTTGGATTGCGCTATAGGCCATCATATGAGTCGCTTAAGTACAAGCGGAGCAGGGATCTGGGCTCGGACCGAATGCCGAGCACTTCCGGCGGTTCAATGCCCGGTAAACTGGCCTCGGACCTAACGCTGGAGTCCTTCCGCCTGCCACCGCAGCAGTCGTGTGTGGTGCGTGAGGAGGCGCCGAAGTTCGCTAATGGAGTTCGCGTAAGCAATGATTCCGATTCGTACTGCTCCGGTGAGCTGGGAGCTCCCAAGAATAGTGTTATGTTGGACCGGGACCCTAGCCCTTCGCAGCCGCTCATCGTGCGGGGCGAAATGATCAGTGCTCAAGTTTCGGCGCCCACCAGCTCTTCGTTTATGGAGGCGGCGCGACGGGACGGAACATCCCCCACTAAGCGCCGCTCAACGATGGGCAAGGTGGCCACCGCTACAAAGAACGGTTCGCACTCGCCGACAGGCGCGGAGGGCAAGAAATGTTCCAGCAACAGCAGCGGGAGCACAGGTACCCAATTGCCCAATTTTCGTCAACGGCAGCAGGAGCTGCATCGCTATCGCGTCCTCGTCGAGCAGCGGCGCCTGGATCTCCTCGAGTTAAAGATCGCCCGCGAAAGGGAGGATGCTCTTCACAGCACCATTCTGTTCCACAAGAAAATGCAGATTAAGGAGTGCAAGATCAAGGCTTACGAGGAGAACGACTGCTCGGATGTCTAGAAAATCTCCCAAATAAGCTCTCAGTTTTTGCACTAAATTCAGGGTTTCACCATTAGTTTCTAATATAGCTTAAAATCTTCTGGACAATATACAACAAATAAAAACTCGAAACACTAATTGTTGCTACTTTTGATTTAATTATTTTGAATTGATAAAATCCGTTAAACGGTTCCAAAAAGTTGCAATCTTTCTCAGCACGAAATACCGTACGTTCAATAGACAACAGTCTTCAAGAATATTTTTTAGATTCCTCATAGTCAAGGAGATTTATAGCTTTCAAAAAAGTTCATGTTTTCATAACCTAGATATGTATATAAATAATTAAAAATTTGATCAAATCAAATTAAATTTCGAAAATCCGTTGCGCAGCTCAAAGTTACCAGCTTTTTTTTGTCGTTTCTTATCACTAGAACACCTGCGTTTCGCTGTGAACGACACTCTATTAATCCCCTAACTTTTTTTGTACATAATCTGTTTGTTTTACGTTATAAAATCGAAATGTTAATTAATGTCTGCCGGGTTTGTGGAAAGAGCACTCTGTGCCCCAAGGCCCTGGAGCTATTCAAGCTGGAAAATCAGGAAACACTGCGCCGCATCTATGTGATCACCGGCATTCGAGTGAGCTTTGACCAGTTATAAAAATAGATCATGCTAATTTACGTCCTTGTAAGCAGCTGCAGGAAATTCTTGGTGCTCCAAACATGGTGTGCTTCTGCTGTCAGACGGACCTTAAGTCGGCCATACTATTCCGTAGGCATTGCATCCAGGAGCAGAGGAAATGGGTACCAGTAAAGACGGAGACGGAGGCAGAGGAGGAGAATCTCAAGGCGGAGGTGGAAACACTGATGGCAGAGCAAGAGGAGGACGATTCTGTAACGATTTCGAGGAAGACCAGGCGGCGGCAAGGTCCGGTGGAACCTTTGCACACCGTAGACATTGTCGTAAAATTGCCGGAAACTGTAGTCCTTGAGGAATCAACAGGTGGCGAAAACGCCAATGAAAATGAGCAACTGGTGGAGATTCCGCGAGATATGGAAAACGAAACGGATACAGAGTTCTCCACACCATCCAAGCTGCAGGTCTACAAGTGCGGCACCTGCGGCATAATGAAGAACAACAAGGCATCTCTCGTGCGGCACGAATATGTACACACAGGCGAGAGACCGTTTCCCTGCAAGTAAATGAGAGTACTCCTTATTGTATCCCATATTTTGCTAATACTTCTTCTAATTTATTTCCCAGGGAATGTTCGAAGAGTTTTCTGTCCGCAAACGAGCTGCGTTCTCACATGTTAAGCCACCACACCGAGGAGCCGCCGTTTCCCTGCCGCTACTGCCATCGTCGCTACTTCTCTGTGGTTGGCAGAAAGAAGCATGAACGGGTGCACACCAACGAAAGGCCTTTTGTGTGCGATCAATGTGGCAAGGCCTTCACCAGGGTCTGCATCCTGAAGGCCCACATGCAGTCGCACACGGGTCAAAGGATGTTTCGGTAAGTCGGAAATCGGAATAGGTTCATAGAGACATACTAAAAATCATGTTGTTGCAGCTGCGATATATGTGATCGATCCTTTACTTTGAAGAAACACCTGGTCACCCACTATATCTCAAACACACATAAGCGGAATGCTGAAATGTCAGAGGCGGAGCAGCCAGACGAAGATATCTTTGAGGCTGGTCTCAAAACCACTGAGAACTTTACAGAAGATTTAAAACAGACGCATTTTGATCTCCTCTGTGTGGATGCAAATATTAGCTCAGTATCTTTGTAGATAAGATAACAGATTGGAGGAAGAGGCAGATAAAGAGTCATTTGGGTAAGAGAACATCACAGGAGACCATCACAAACGGAAACCAAAGTTAACATTGAATCTGATTTGTATTCTGAAGAATATTAACTCAAAAACATCACTCAATCATAAATCTGATACAGCGAACCTTTAAAACCTCATTAAAAAGTGCTAAAACCAAATAATTTAGACCTTTTTTAGGGTTTTGAACAAAAGAACACAGTATTTCCCATTTTATTGATTTTTATTTTACACAAAACTTGCCATATTTTTATAAATTGTCTTCCAGTTGTTAAGTTTAAAAAATAAACTCTTTTATTGTTAACTTTTTACTATATATTGACAGTTTTAATGAAACTTCAACTAACCCAGTAATAAGTATATTTTTGTCTAACCAAAGAGTTATAATTGATAAGATTTAAAAAGAAATATTCTTGTCAGAATACCAATTTGCCTATTAACCATTAAATTTATTCGTTTTATAAAGGTTTCATTACACTTTACTGGTATTTTCACTCAATTTTCCTATGTAAGGCTTTGGAGCTCTGCTTTCACACTTTAGATCCTACCATTAGCTGAAATAGTAATAAGGAATTACAATTAAATGTATACTGATTTTCTGTTGTTACATTATAGTATTGTACACTTCTCATCCCAGAAATCTCAATGTGCTATTTGTTACTCTTAATTTTTTTTCAAAACCTCATGTACGTACTTATTGTAATTATAACTCTAGGAATATATGTATATCCTTAAAGTTGCGCCTCTCGTTGCCAGATAATATCTGCCTAATACTAATAAAACTGTTTTTTGAAATACACACTAAAAATGTGACTCTTTTTAAAACAATCCCCCGGTTTGGCGCCTTCCCCCTATATGGTACATATAAGGTTATCGCTTTCTCGTGTGACTGTCGACGCAGCTGATCGATTTCGATTCCAGAATACAGATTTTCCAAGCACTTTCCATTTCAATTAGTCAAGCTCATCGATGGCAACAAGATGCTGGATGTTATCTGTCGGGTGTGCGGAAAGCAGAGAGTCTGTGCGAAGAGCAAGAACCTTTTCCATTCGGAAAATAAGAAACTACTTAGGCATTTGGACTTAATAACCGGGCTTAAGGTGAGCTTAAAAGTCGGCTTAAGATCGCAAATACATATATATTTGATTTTAAATATTAGTTGGAACTACTGACCAATGCGCCGGAATCCATGTGTCTATGCTGCCAATCCGATCTCAGATCGGCAATGGCATTCCGTAAACTGTGCATCAAGGTTCAGAAAAGGTGGAACCCTAGCCAAGAGGAAAGGTTCTCTACATCTGACTCGGATCAAGAGAAAAAAGAGAGTATAGAGAATGAATATGAGAAGAAACTTGAGCTCCCCCAGGTCAGTACTTATAGGAAGAGCGACGATGACATCAGTATGCCGCAGGAAACGTTTCAAATATTGATCGAAGAGAACAGATCGGACCATTATCTGATATGTGATTCGGGCGGGGAAGAGGAGCCAGCTAATGCACTAAAAAGAAATGTTGTAGAGGCCCCGCCACCAGCAGCTGTCCAACGGAAACGGCACACAAATAGGCTCAAATCAAAGCGAAAAGATCAGATTTATATATGCGAAATGTGCGGATGGAATGCTACCTCCAAGCCTGTTTTCGAGCGCCATATGAGAAAGCACTCGGGCGAACGGCCGTTTGGTTGCGAGTGAGTCTCCGCCTTTAACTGGAGATTAGAATTGTAAATTGCATGCTAATAATGCTACCCCTTTTTTCAGGGAGTGTGCCGGTCGGTTTCTCAGCGCTGGCGAGCTGCGTGCCCACCTCCGGGTTCACACCGGAGAGCAGCCGTTCGCCTGCCGCTTCTGCGAGCGGAAGTATGTCAGCTACATGGGCAGGCTGAAGCATGAGAGGCTCCACACTAACGAACGACCCTTTGTTTGTGCCGAGTGCGGTCTGACCTTCACGAATGCCTACATCCTGAAGAATCATATGCTCATCCACTCTGGAGAGAGGCTATTCCGTTGTGATCTCTGCGATCGTTCCTTTCAAAGGAAGACTCATATGCTAACGCACTTCCGATCGCGTGTGCACCAACAAAAGGCGGAGGAGCAACAAAATAAAGATATAAATAACCCGCCGGAGATATAGGAGTTAAGCTTTTATTACAATTATAATTATATATTAAAATGTTTTGGATTTGGTAATAATTCGTTAATCTTGCGATTTCAAATTTGAATATCTGCCTTTTTAAATGGCAGTGTTGATTAACAGCTGCAATTTCTATTCACTGAACGCTTTCTGTGGTGAATGCCAAGTTGGCGTGGGTGGCTGTCTTTGTTTACAATTGGGAATTAACCTGTATTTATTTTTGGAGCAGCCTGGTAAAAATGCTCCAAAATCTATGTCGTGTGTGCGCCATCAGCAGGGACAACTCGAATTCCCTGAAGCTATTCACTAACAGTTCGCGGAAGGCGCTGCAGCAAATTAATTTACTCACCGGCGTTCTTGTAAATCCTTGAAAAGTCACTAGTAATTTCACCTCCATAAATGGCTTGTTTCTATTTTTAGCTGCATAGCGAACCGGATTTACCCGATTGGATGTGCGAGTCCTGCCAATCGGACCTCAAGAGCGCCATTGCCTTTCGCGAGCGTTGCCTGAGTAGCCAGAAAATTTTCGAGGAGTCATCGTCTTGTGTTCGCCTCCGCCGTCGCAGTGCCCGCTCCCAAAAACGGCGCCATGAGCACCCCGATTCCCAGACGCCGGCCAGTCCCCTGCAGGTCATGATCAAGCTGGAGAGTCTGAGCAATGGCGACGCGGACGAGGACGATGTCGATGATGGCATCGACCATCTGGACTCTTGCAACGAGGCTGAAATGGAGCGGGCCATCAAGGAGATGAGCTCATCGGAAGAGGAGGAAGACGACGACGAGCCCTCCTCGCCGCCTCCCAGGGGGAAAAGAGGACGTCGCCGAGGTCCACCCAAGAAGTCCGATAAGAGCGAAAAGCGCCCCAAAGTCCCGCTGACGGTCTTCTTTTGCGATCAGTGCGGCAATAACATCACCGGCAAGTCCTCCTTCGATCGTCACCTGCGCAAGCACAGCGGTATCAGGCCCTTTCAGTGCGAGTGAGTTCGAAATGTTACCTAATATTATATATAACTAGCATAGTGTATCCTTGGCAGGCTCTGTCCCGCCCGCTTTCTCTCCTCCGGCGAGCTGAAAGGTCACCAGGTGATGCACACCGGGGATAGGAAATTCCCCTGCCGCTACTGTGACCGCACCTATGTCAATTACAGCGGACGCCTGCGCCACGAGCGAACGCACACCAACGAGCGACCGTTTGTCTGTGCCACCTGCGGCAAGGCCTTCACTAACTCCTACATCCTTAAGAACCACATGCTCATCCACACGGGCGAGCGACTCTTCAGGTGCGCAGCTAAGCTATGTTGCTACCTACAACGTGTACAAAGTATTTTTCCTTGCAGATGCGAGCTGTGTCAGCGTTCCTTTGCGCGTCCTACTCATCTAAAGACCCACTACCGATCCAATGCGCACAAGCACAATGTGGAGAAAGCTAAAGTGGAACCGGGAGAGCAGGAAGTTGCTCCGTCCCAGTCGGAACAGGATAAACTAGTGTCTGGCGGAACGGAGATAGAGCCCGAGTCTATTGCCTTTACAATAGAAGTGCCTTTGCCCGCGGATCAGGAGGAGCAGGATGCAACATTGGATCTGGCAGCTTTAGCCTCAAACTCGCTGGTGTATAGTACAAATTAGAGCCTAGATGAACGCAATCTCAACCATAAGAAAGAAAGCCAAATATAGTTTAAAGTTATTGTCTTTGCTTGAAAAGATGTGCAAGAGATACAAGAAATTGCGTATATTACTAAGTACTAGTTTATATTGTTGCTTATTATTATTATTCCGACTCTGCCGAATGCAGCTTCTTCTCCTCCCTTGTCCTACGTTTGTGGGCTTTCGAGCGGTAATGCGAGGTGAGGTGTACGTCGCGACTGAAGGATTTATCGCAAGGATCGCATCTGCAAGAAAGGAAATGAAACTGAAACCTAATGTTCAAGGGTTCAAGTCAGATCAAGTCACACCTGAATGCCCGCTCGCCGCTATGTATTAGCATGTGGTTCTTGAGAACGTAGGCGGTGTAGAAGGCGTGGCCACACACCTTGCACACAAACGGCCGCGTATTGGTGTGGCTTCGCTCGTGCTTCAGTCTCGAACTGAAGTCCGAGAAGCCGCGGAAGCAATGGCGACAAGCAAATGGCTTCTCCCCGGTGTGCTTTCGTAAGTGGCACGTCAGCTCCGACGTCGTGCAGAATCTACTTTTGCAGAATCTACAAAGAGAGAAGAAATATAAAGTATTCGAAAGCAGAGGTGGGCACAGAATGTTGTGCTCGGAGCCACTTACTTGCAGGAATAGTTCTTGACGCCGCGATGACGATTGCAATGAAGTTGGAATGCCTTCTCTCCCTTGAAGTGCTTCCCACACTCTTCACAAACGAACTTCCCGTCGCCCTTAGTGGGCTTCAGTCCCTTGCCTCTGGTTTTTGCCGAAATTGGGGTTGGTGCGAGTTCCTCTTCCTGTTCTTGATCGCTTTCCGGGACTAGGTAATGCACATCACTATATGTCTCATTGTTGTCCTCGTCTTCCTCTCTGCTGTCAGCAGATTTGCTTTGACTGCCCTCGTTGAGTTCCGGTGCACTGCGGAATTCCTTTAAAACGGCGTCATACTCAGCGCCATCCTCGTCATCCTCTACTCCCTCGATTCTTATACTCATCTGGGACTGGATCAGATGATCTTCCGGCTCGAAGATTCTCCTGTAGTCATCGGGTATTTGAAGCAAGTCCTCGTCGTTCAGCGATTCGAGCAGCTCCCGCTGGACTTCCAGGCAGCGCTCCCGAAAGGATATTGCCTGGTTTGTGTGTATTTGGCAGTAAATGCACAATAAGTTTGGCAGAACTGTACAGTTTTCAAACTTTATATGTGTCGAAATAATGATAATAATTAAAATGCAAGGAACCGGAAAGAATATTTTATATGCACCCACCGAAACTCCTGTCAGCAGTGTGAGGTGTTCCAATAAATATTGATTGTGTTCCTCGAATATATTTATAGATCTTTCCACATTTGTGGATTTTCCACAAGCGCGGCACAGTTTTGGCTGCATTTTCAGGCCGCTTTATTAAAAAATTAATTTAAAATTCTCCGAATTGTTGATAAACACGGCCAGAAAAGGACGCTTGGCCCAGCTGTTTGGCCCCGCCATTCGCCCCGAGACGTAAACCCGCATTCAATTGTTACACAACACTTGGCTGGGACTTGAAGCTTGGATTTATTCAAGATTAAATTCTATTATAATAAATGTGTACAGTTATGTTTAGCAGAAATGCTCATTGGCTGTGCGCCATCGTCGTTCGTGTGTTTCTTAATATAGCTATTTTCTGAAGCTCCCCCTCCTAGATATGCAGGCTGTCTTCCTCCTCCTCCTTGAGATCACGCTTCTGTTCCTGCTCCAGCACCTGCTTCATCTCAGCCTTCTCCATGTGGCGCTTGTGGACGCCGGATCGGAAGTGGGTGCTCAAGTGGGTGGGCAGCATGAATGACTTGTCGCACAGCTCGCATCTGCAAGAAATGTGCATTAGATTTGATTGGTAATAGGGTTTAACGTGGTTACAGCCACACTCTCACCTGTAAGCCCGCTCGCCGGAATGTATTAGCATGTGATTCTTGAGGATGTAGCCAGTGGTAAAGGCCTTGCCGCAAGTGCCGCATACGTAGGGGCGCTCGTTGGTGTGGGTCCGCTCGTGCTTGACCCGGGTGGTGTAGTCGGTGAAGCAGCGACCGCAATACTGGCAGGCAAACGGACGCTCGCCGGTGTGCTTCCTCATGTGGCGCTTCAACTCCGACGTAGTGCAGAAGCGCGACTGGCAAAGCCTGTGGAGCAAAATCATTTCAATAAACTCTACTCGTTTACCTTGGGTGGATAGAGAGGCACTTACTCGCAGCCGAATTGCTTGTCGCCACGATGACGGCGGCAGTGGAGCTCAAAGGCCATGCGCCCCTTAATGTGGTTGCCGCACTGCTCGCAGATATACAATCCTCCAGTGCCGCGGCGGCGTGGATCATCCCCACGGACCTTCGGCTTCGGCGGCAGGCTGCACTTCTTCACCACAATGTTCTCGTGCTCGTACTCGTCATCCAACACATTGTCCAGAACGGCCACCTCGTCGTCGGAGTCGTAAACGTACGAGTCGGCGGCATCTCCGACAATCAGCTCGGCGGCCTCGTCGTCCACCTCCACCTGTTGGTCGTCGTCTTCGGCTATGATGGACTCGTACTCGGCCTCCTCGATCAAAGAGTTCTCCTCATCTTCGCCGGTGTTGCCCTCCGCCACCTCGTAGAAGACGTTATCGTCATACTCGATCTTGTTGGATTCATCGATCTCCTGCTTGGGCTCCTCTACCACGATTTCCTGATAGGTTTGCATTAACTCGTCATCTTCCGGCGGATGTGCCTTCTTGATCGTATCCTCAAGGGCCTCTCCCATGATGGCGGCACGGTAGAATGGCGAAATGCCTTGGCGCTGCTCATCAGTTAGACCCAAAAGCAGCTCCCGCTGCGCAGCAATGCAACGCTCCCTCAACTTGATGGCGGAAGCCAGTTCCATGCTGCAGCACTCACAAATCTGATCCGGGAGGCAGCCATAGTTCTCCAACTGGGAAAATAACGATATGATGCTAAGTATCTACAAACGATTAAATTTTAAGGCCGTAAAATTACCCGAAGGCCTGTGATCGCCTCGATGCAGTCGATCGTCTTTGTATTGGTCCGGTCAAAGATTTTCGGCGACCTTTTGTTGCTTGCATATTTGCCGCACACGCGGCAAGTACTTTTCAGGTGTTTAAGCGCAGACTTGGACATTTTTTCCAGACGCAAACTCCAAACTTTTTAAAGACTTTTCTTAACTCAAAAAATCAAACGCGTCGCTTGTCAGCTGGATTTGCCATTCGCGCGTGGTCTGCAGCCATTAAATGGCATTCGCCCCGAAAAGGCAACTGTCATGGGCGCAGCGGAGGGTTGAAATAAATAATCGGCGCGAACAAAAATAAATATAGATTTAATGTATTAGAAAAATATTTGGTATATACAATAATGATTTTACATATTTTTATCTTTACAAAATAATCAATACAATAATATAAAAATAATAGGAAGAAATAATAATATTGATTATAGATTGCCTTTACTATGTATATACATACTTATATAAAGAAAATGATATATGTATGTACAATTTTATAAAATAAAAGCAATGATTATTACTTTTATGCTGAATATTAGGTGCTACATTTAGTGAAATTAGTCTCAAATAATGAAACTATTCACTTATAATTAGGAAAATAAAAGGGGACTGCTCGCACGATAATATCATCACTAGAAATACACACATATACATAGATTATTTTCTTGAAATCAAATTTCATACATTGGCTGTGGCGTTAACCCGTTATATACGGGGAGGCCAAATAAATCTTTCTCTACGTACAGGAAGTAACTTAATATAAAAAAAAAAAAAAGTACAGTCACCTCACGAGTAAATGCGGCCCCCAAGCAGCTGTTTTAACTACGCCTATGCACACCAGCGGACAGCTGTTTGGAATGCCGACAACAACACCACGACGCCATGGCGAACTTGGATTGGTGGGGTTTTTTTTCCTAAAATAAACAAATACCATTGGTAAATAATGCATCCTATTTCAGGGTGTGCGTACCGCGATGCTACGAGGTGCGAAAGAATCTTCTAGTTGGCCAGGCCACGCTGGAGCACCCGCTGAAGCAGCAATCGGTGACGGTGGGTGGATGGTACAACGCCCCCTCATTAGGTGTTCTCTATTGACATATTCGTTTCAACCAGGTGGTGGACAGTAATCCCCTGAGCAGGGCTCTGGAGGGCACTGATCCCCTGTCGCAGTTCGCTCGCCAAGATGAGGAATTCAACGACCCCCTCAGCCCACAGACGGTTAGCGAGTTTGTAAGTAATATTAAATACCGGACGGCGACATGACTGCTTAGTCATTCTGCCTCTGCATTCGCTAGGATCTGAAGTCAAAGCGTCGCGAGCGGAACCGAACGGAGCCGGAGGACAATACACTGCAATGGAGCTGTCGACGCCTGGGGATCCTCAATCGATTCACCACCAACGAGAAGCTATCGCTCTCCACCAGCTTCCTAGTGGCATCCGGAAGCCTGGACGGCGGCACTGAAAGCAGTAAGGATTCCAAAATATCAATTAGAATTTAGTACCAAAAACCCACTCTTAACATAGTCAAGGCACACACCGTGGTGGCGGACAAGACGAAGTATCGGCTGGAGCAACTGGACCACTTTGACGACGGCAGCATGCGTCACATGATGGACCTAACGCAGCAGGAATACATCCAGCGATTCGAGCAGCTCAAACAGGAGCTCATCCAGTCTTGGCACAACGATCAGCGGGTAAAGGCTCTTAAGATAGCCATTCAGTGCGCCAAGATGCTGGCGGACACCACAGTGCTGCAGTTCTATCCTAGTCAATATGTTCTAATTACGGACATCCTGGACGTTTTCGGCAAACTGGTCTACGATCGGTTGCGTTCAAAGGCTTCCGGTGATCCGGCAGCGGTATCCGCGGCCACATTGGAGCGGGAGCGCGAGGCTGCTCGGGATACGTGCCAGAATTGGTTCTACAAGATCGCCTCCATTAGAGAGTTGCTGCCGCGCCTTTACCTGGAGATGTCGATATTCAAGTGCTACGAATTTCTGTCCTCCTCTCGCGAGGAGTACGAAAAGATATTACAACGCTTGACGCAGCAGTTAAGGGGAATCGCCGACCCGCTGGTGTCCAGCTATGCTCGCTGCTACTTGGTGCGCATGGGCGTGACTCTAACGCCCAGTAAAACCTACATTAGAGAGAATTTTAGGGATCTATTCATCATATATCCTCAGGTGAGAAAATTAGCTTTGATTAAGAGGCATTTAGTCAGTATTTGCTCAATAGATATTCCGCTTTGTGGCCCGCTTCAATCTACATCCCGAGATCGTCACCGCCAGCTCCTACCTACAGTTATATGCGCCAGCCTTTGACTACATGTTCCTGTGCCTGGTCCACAAATGTGAGCTGCACACGCAGGATATGCTCTCCGAGTGCAAGCAGCTGAAGAACAAGTGAGTGCATATATAAAGTGCATCTCAGCGATCTATATCCTATAGTAAATCTTTGTTTATTCATTCGCAGCGGCGCCATTCTGATGTCCATCCTCAGTTCATTCAAGTCAGAGTTTATTGCAACCAATGCTTTGGAGTTTATAGAACTTATCAACGCATCGGAGACGCCTGGCATCTCCAAGTCACAGTTGCTCCGATCTCTGGGCAGCTGCGTCAGCAGTTGTGCTCCTCTGCAGGAGCAGCGCATGACGTTTTTAAAATCCGCCTTCGAGACTATTAACAAGCTGACAGATCCCAATGAGTATATTAACTGTGTGGAGACCTGGGCTGTCTTCGTATCGCAGTATTTTACGGTGAGTTTGCTAGTTAAGTTTACCTGCCTTACTTCTGGGAAAATCGGCCGTATATTGAGGCATATTATACGCCCAACTTACACCTAATTCAATATTTATTCCTAATATACATATCTAGCTATGTATGCTATCAAGATCAGTTCGATGTATCAAGCAGAATATACATTTAGCTGACAGATGCACATATGTATATCGCAACGTTGTCCTCGCGTTGTCATTTTGCTATTCCCATAGCATCAATAATTTATCCTGTACATATTATTATATTATCGGATAATCTTATTTATATAAAAATATTTAATTTGGAATTAAAAGCTGTTTGCTTATACATATAAATACTCTCGAACACAGTTTAATTATCGAACGACCAACACAATGTTTTTTATGGTAAAAACGATAATAATATCATTAGTTGTTAGTTCCATTTCCCTACAAATGACAATGACAAATGTTATTAAGTTGACCAACATGTCTACTATAATTAATTGCAACATTATCATTATGATTGACTGAAAACCGAAATATTCAATCCACCAAGAGAAAAGATGTTCTTGACTTTTTCACTGAAGCTAAAGGTCTAAACGAAAACAGAGCCCAGGCTGAATATACTGATGTCATTACTATCTATCAGTTAAGATAATAAGTATCCTAGCAACGTTAGTGATAAACTCTTATGGTTCTGAGGGAGATTACAGATCTTCTTGAGACCTTAACTTTCTGGTATAACATACGACACTAAAAAGGGAGAGCATCATGTATTCTGCAATAAATCGTAATATCAACATGACTGAATAATTTGTTAAATTTACGGGCCTCTTACCAATAACAAAGTAGTTGCACAACCTTTGATGCAGGCCGAAGGATTCATTTTCGCGCTGCAGAAAATTTAAAACGAGACCAACGATTATATAGGCCGATGTCATCAGTTGCCACCAATGTAGATAGCATAGATCCTAAACGGCAAGAATACACGATTAGGAATCTCAAGTAAGGGGCCATTTATGCGTACCTTCAGCTTGAGTACGGTGAGCAATGTTCCACACCAGCTATGAAAGATCCATATTGCATAATAACTATTAGGATACTGGGATAAGCCAGCTAAGCCAATGAAGATTTTCATTTCATTATTCTTCAAATTAATTTTCACAGAAATCTTACTGTTTGGATATTGGTGCAGGTCTATTAGCATTAGAAGGTTTAATATGAATAATATCCCAACGGAGCAGAAAACAACGACTATTTTGAAGAGGTTCGTGAATATGCAGCACATGACTGGGATAAAGAGCAAACAGAACTAGGGTGGGTTGGGTTTCTGTTGATATCAACCGACCCAAAAGGGCTCCATGAACATAATTAGGGGAAGGGCGCATAGGTCTTTATGTAAGACCAATTAATAACAAGTGACAATACTGAGGGAATCGACTATGAGTTACCTGCTTACACTTTGAATTAAAATAAAAAATAAAACCTTAATGGTTTAGCCTAGGGTTATACCACATTCTCGAAAATAATTTAAAAGTGTTAACCTCAAAATATGTAAAAACGGCAATTGTTTGTTTTTTAATTGTTTCTTTCGTCGTTTCTCCTTTATAAAGTTTATTAAATTTGTTGAAAACTGTTATATTCTTTCGGCAATTGAAGGCAAAGGCCTTTCCGTTCTGAGCATTATGAATTATGACACTATCGGCGTGTGCAAAGATACATTAGCTGTCACTTAAAACACCATCAGAAAACTTGAAATCAACTATAACGAAACTATAACAACAATTGCCAGAATTTTACATTTTGTGTAACAGGCGAACAGAGATCGGTAGAGCATCGATGCAATTATCTATGCGGTGACCGTCACGATCGTTTTCTCTCTTTCTAGCAAGCGTACTACTGGCCAATCAAAGAGAGAGCAGCTCTCGCGAGAGCACTAAGCAGTTGTAAATTATGGTCACACTAAGATAATCATTCTCGCGAATGGAAGCGATAACTTTTGTAATCGATAACTGTCTTCGCCGTGGACTCAAACCATGGTTTTAGACACAACTAACTATCCATTCAAGGCGAAAACTTTTCTACAACTATTATTTATGCGGACTAGATTTTTGAGAATCTACTTTCAGCTGCCTTCTGGTCGCCTGGTGCATATAACCATGTACTTCATGAGCTTGGGATCTTGGTACAACAACAACCATACTTTTTTTTAACAACGATTTCACAAAATTACTGAGCTAATTGTCCCGCCTAACTTATTGTGTCTAACAGGCGAACAGCAAGCGGTAGAACGACTATGATCTGATATAAATCATTGAGAGAGCAGTTCTCGCGAGAGCACTTAACTGTTATAAAATAGAGAGCAGTTATCGCAAGAGCACAAGACTGTTATAAAATAGAGAGCAGTTCTCGCGAGAGCACTAAACTGTTATAAATTAAGTTAGCAATCATCCTCCAGCTGCATTCTGAGTGCCTGGTACATGGAGCTATGCATTTGGTAAATTTGTACTGAGATATTTAAACTTGATCTCCAAGTTTGTTAGTTTTTTGGATAAAGAAAGAAAATATCTTAACTAATTTAATAAAACCTTTATTTAACACATATTAATTGTAACAGATACACGAAGTTAATCGACTGTTGGGCGAACTGAATGCTCGGATGTGTCTGGGCAAGGCCTTTGAGAAGCACTACTCCCAATTGCAGAACATTCTCACCCGAATAATGCAGAATTACCGAAACATTGAGCTCCTGCTGATACAGCCCAATTTTCTGCCCTACCTGGATCTCTTTCAAAAGGAATCGGTGCGCGTGGAGGTCTGCAAGAACATTCTTAGTTACTACAAACAGAACAGTGAGGAGTACACCAGCGATGCAGTGGTCACAAACGCCTTGATGTATCTCGGCAAGATCCTGAATGACTCGGTGAAGTAAGTCTGTAGGTTTATGGCGGATAATGGGATAATAATAAGCGACATTAATTCCCATAAACACAGCGCTCTAACCGTGGAGGACGAGCGGCGTCAGATCTCCCAGCTCATCAATGTCTTCGTTCGCAAGGTGTACTTCGGACGAGACTTAGAGCAGCAACTTAGCTTTTATGTGGAGGCCCGCGGAACGTTCAGCAATCTGGATGCGGTCTATGTGACTCTGGTACATGCGGCCTGCAAGCTGACCACGCGGAATGGCTCCAAGTCAACGGGTTTCGTGAAGGCCTGTATTGCCTACTGTTTCATAACCATTCCCAGCATTGGAGCTGTCCAGCAGCAAATGGATTTGTACTTGCTGTGCGGGCAGCTGGCCCTGCAGCATCTCTGCCTGGGACAGGGTAGGTACTATATTCACCCAGAGTCAGCGGATTAATTGTTTTTGATTACTTAGGAAGAAAAGGGCTCTTGGACGAAATCATTTCATATAAAAATATGTTTTTTAAATGTGTAGAAGGTGCGGTTCGAATCAGGGAATATGCATCCTAAAATTTCATAAATATATATATAACAAAATCGGCTTTAGTAATGGGATTGAGTAATCAAAGGAGAATGGGTTAATCATCATGATCATGATCATAAAAACCGTGATTATTATAGCGATTATACGAAAATAAATATATATTTCCTTCCTTAGCGGATGCCTGCTTTGAGGCTGCCTTGAACTTGGTCAACGAGCTGCCTGCGGCCACTGTGGATTTTGAGGGAAAGCCGCGCAGCCTGGAGCGTTTTCTGGTCACCTATCTGTGCAACATGCTGGCCACCTTGATTGTGGTGCCCGACAATCCAGAGCAAGGTGTCCTGTACTTCCTGCGCCTGCTGCTGGACGTGGTGGGCAGGTACGAGTTCAAGGCGAATAGCACGGCGCCGAGTATTATCTACTTGCACTGCCTGGACATGCTCTATGTGCAGAGCCTGGAGAAGTTTCCCTATCACATTAAAGGGGGTAAGAAAAAAAACTTTGTTGTATACATGTTTTATAAGTTATTGTGCTACGCAGTGGTCTCCAATGACGATCTGTATGGCCACGATCCCAAGTTTTTGGCGGAGGTCAACAATATGTGCGCTCAGGTTGTGGATGCCATTCTCCTTCAGCCTTCCTCAGGCGTGGCCCAGCAGACACGTTCCCAGGCGGAGCTATCTTTAGAACTCTTCCTGAAGATTGTTCGGTATGCCGATTTGGAAAAAGAAAGCGTCGCTCAGTTTGCCGTGAATCTATGGCTGCTGGCCAACAAGGCTCAGGCGCAGCTGGATGTCAAGACACTAGTATGTGGAAAATGTTATTCCCTCTTCCTTCCATTATTTGAATTCCTTTGTTTTGCAGCCCCAAACTCTGCGCAGCGTGGAGATCCTGTACAAGCAGGTAAAGGACGCCTCACCCAAGCAGGCTCAGGCTATTGCCAACCTGCTTTTGCGTATGCGCAACAGCTGAAAAACGAGCTTCTAGGTACTATTGCCAGCTTTCCTCGGAGATTATATATGTATATTCCTATATTTTGCGCATGAATCTTTTACGGATGCTATGGCCGCAGTTTACCTTGAGTTTGTGTGCTCTTTATAAACCTTTTGATGAGGAACTGACAACATCTTTTTGTATTATAATTTCTGTGCAATTACAAAGTGTGTTGAAATATTAAAAGACTTGATTAAATTTGACCTGCAATTTCGGAGATGCTTTTACATATAAATAAAACGATTATTTAATGCGTGGTTTCAGTGTATTCCAATAAAATAAAATAAAAACACCATCAACAAGTATTTAAGTGCTTAAAAAAGCGCAGTTCTTCAATGCGTTTATTCAATTATTCGATTGCTCTGGCCCGCTCTACTGTCACAGCCCCATTCCGCATTTTAAGCTGTGCGTTATTAGGTTTCTACGCTACCAACAAAGACAATATGAATGAATAAGATGCGTAACGCCAGGCGGGTTTTCTTGAAATCTCTATAAAAGTTGTTGAAAAGTTAGGTCACATTCTAAATTAAATACGTGCGCGTTACGCATCTTATTTATTGTCTTTGCTTTCAGCTTGTAGAATTACAAATTAGATGAGAGTTTGGTGGTAATTGAAGACTACCCGCAACTGCTGTTGACATTCCGAATGAGAGTGTAAAAATACGACATACATTTATGTGTGTTATCTTATTTTTTTTTGGTAGTTTAAAACATTTGAGGCATTTCTGTCGATTGCAGTTAACACATACATATGTAAATGGCTAAAAATCTATGGCTGACAAATAAGGAGTATCAGTATCGGAATCAAAATCAACAAAACTTAAGCGAGAGCTTTATGAATATTAAGGATACATGTATATAATGGTTTATGTAAATATGTATATGTAGTTATGTGTGCATACGGGTAACTCTTGGCTTAATGCATTATCTTCTTGGATCACCAAGTATATTTATTTCACATTGTTTGGCAATTAAAAGCAGATTATTATTAAATTAATCTTAAGCCCTAAATAAGTTGGCAAATTAACACAAAGTTTTAAAGATTTCTTTTTTTCTTGGAAACTCAAGCTAAGTAATATATATTTGGCGAAAATCTAACAATATGATTTGTGCTATTTGGTAATAAATAACATTAAATGTTTTAACTCAACAAAACGAAAGTAATACAACAAACTTAAGCCACAAATCCATAAGAAACCCTCAAGAAACCCATTTAAGCCAGAATTACCCATATGTGAGTGAGAGAAATGTATAAAAAGCTTTATCTCTGCAGTCTAGCATTTAGAAATTCGTCTCCTTGAACTCCTTGGATTGGAGTACGGGGGAAACAGGTCCATCTCCATCTGGGTTATCATTTCCATTGTCCCCATGACCACCGCCCACCGTGTAGGCCATCACAGTGGCGTGATCCAGTTTGCCAGGCAGCGCCACAAAGGCACTACTGTCCACAACTCGCTTCCTGGCCGCCCGGTGCTGCATCCGATTCAGTTGCACCTCCCGCTTAGCGCCATCCGGTCCCGTTGACAGCTTGTAGAACAACTCCCTTTGCTCTAGGGTCTTCCTTCTGGCCGAGGTTATCATCCTCACAAAATCAATGAGCAGATGGCAAAGTCTTCGGGCTGAGGCACAGGGCGAAAAGGTGCCATTGATGCCGTAGCTGAGCAGATCCTCCAGCCGGTACAGGGTCAGGGCATGCCTCTGAGGTCCGGTTACCAGGGGCAGGCCAGACATTGATCGGGGAATGCGCTGAGGCGCCACCATGGGCGGTGGAGCGGCGGAGACCAGTCCCTGGCGCGGTTCTATGAGTGTTTGGGATCGCATATACTTCGGACGACTGGGCGCATTGCTGGGCGGGCTGCCCGCCTTCGCCTGACGGGCAGGTCGCGTGGGCGGCGTCGACGGATGCAGGCGGGCATAGATCGCCGAGGCACTCTTGTTCTGGCGCTTGGGTGCTAGATTGGCGGTTGGCTTTCCTTGCCCCGATGCCTGCAGCTTGACATCCGGCGTCCAGGCCTCGGCGAACTTGCCCACCACGGGATCAAAGTTATCACTGATGCCATCCGATGTGAGGAACACAATGTCGCCGCTCTCGATGCAGCTCATCGTGAAGGTGAGATTGCTCAGCTCCGGTTTGTTGCCATCCGCCGGTCCCAGGGCGCCCAAGGCGTCGCGCATATCCCGCATTGAGCTGATGTCGTGCGAGGCCTGTGTGAGCTCCCTTACGCCATGCTTCTTGGAGTACACATAGCCCAAAGAATCCCCCACATTGCAGGAGCAGACCACATACTTGCCAGGCGCTCCGTCCAGCGGCAGCACTACGGCAATTGTCAGCGTTGAGAGGGCGCCGCCAACCTCCAAGATGCAACCATGTCCCTCCCACAAGCTGCGCAGCAAACTGACAAACACCTCCTGGGTGGTGGTGGCCCGGCACTCCAGCGCCTGTCCGAACACCGCCCGATCCAAGTAGTCCAGGCAGCCGTGCACAGCCGAGCGGGCAGCCAGACGAGCGCCATCCCCTAAGAAAGATTGTTAGTTGGTTACCTAATGAATCCCAAGAATCCCAAACTCACCCCAATTGACGCCATCTGCCATGGCCATAATGGCGGAATCGCCGCGCACCACCATCCCGTAGCAGTCGGCAATGGGATTACCCATCGGCTCCTTGGTCAGCATATTGTTCTCGTAGAGGGACACCGAGATGCCATAGGCGAAATCGCACTCCATGCGCCAGTTCTCTACGCCGGCAACAAGAGCAGCCGGGGCGACTCCACCCTGGTTGCTCACTGCCTCGCGAAGCAGACGCTCCCGTTCCGAATTGGAATCCCCGTTTGCCAGGGCCTCAGTCTTTGCATTTAACACATTCCTGTTGTTCTGATCACCGCTGACCATGCTCACCACAATGGTGGTGGCTTTTCCAGCGTCACCGCCCGCCGAAGCTGCTGCCAGATTGGCTATGCTGCTCTTGGAATTCTTGCGGGAGCGCATGCCCGAAGCAGAAGTGGATCCCGATGGCTGATCAGCATTGCTTTGCCTCCGTGAACCGGTCGGCGGACGTCCGAATTTGCTGGCCAATCGGGTGGAGTTCTGTGTGACCGCCGGCACTGGCGGTGTACTCCTCCTCACCCCAAAAGCATCGTCGTTCTCCTGCTGCGTGTCTATGAAGTCTATGTCGTCTGCAAAGCTGGTGCTCAGGTGAAGCTTGGAGCGCTTGATGCCGGTAAGACCCTCATCCGGCCCTGTGCAGGCTGCTGTTATGGAGCAGGTTCCGGCGTCATAGGAGCCCAGCTTGAGCACGGGCATGTCTGTGGGATTCTGGCCATTGTAGATCTCAGGACCCTCCACGAACAAACGTTGCATGCGCCTGCAAATAAATTAAGTCAAATTAAGTTAAAAATTATAATTCTAGGCCCAAGCTGGCACCTCTAATAAACTTTAAACTTTCTAAATATTGCACTCACCCCTCTAGATACTTGGTAATAAAGTTACCATCCTCATCCTCGTGCTCGCTGGTCCTCCTTCGACCCTCGCGAGGCTCCGCTATGAAGCTTAACTGACGGAAATAAGTTGTGACCTTCTGGCGCAGAGACGGCATCTTAAGAGATGCTCCCTCCACCGCTCCGGCAGCTCTTACTCTCCAATTAGGGATTTCTTAATTGTCAGTGAGATGTGGAGGGTCGCCTGCCAATAGATGCTGTGGGAAGGGCTCGGGGATGACCAGTAGTTCGTTCACCTCATCTGCGTCTATTGTTGGGGGAGTTGAGTCACTCCAGGCTGCACTCCCTGCAAAGAGAGAGAGATAGAGTTTAATTACGAGCTTAATTTAATTATCAATAAATTATGCAATTAAATGGGAGGCAGAGCAGGCACGACAAGAATTACAAGCAAATTGCAGTGGCAGCCGCATAACTGATGTCATTCCTCGTTCCTCCTAATGACGGGATGTGCTTTTTAGTTGCCGCAGGCCATGCATCCTTCCCCTGGCCACACACAAAAAAAACCCTTCCCCTTCATTAGGTGGAGGCTTCCATCCATGCGGAGAGGAAGCCAACCCTGAATGGGCTTTTCAGTCAACTCATTGCGAATGCCGGAGACACTGATGCGGACACAGGAATCCCATCCCCCAAGCGGGTTTCAGATGACGCAGCTTTTAGCAGGACTCTTTGCTTGTGTGCTATTTCAGAGATGCCCACCTTCAGAAACGCTTTAAATATATGGAACCATATAATAAGCATCAAGGGAACTACTAATATTTAAACATATTTTGATATTTTAAGAAAAAGAAGTAAAGAAGCACAAGCCGAAGAATGTTGCCAAGTCTGGATTCGAGACCTTGTATGCTTTAATAATCACAAATGTCGTAGCGAATCGAGTCTGGGCAAACCGTTCATTATATGTAGGAGATCTGTGTGTTATCTTGGCATATAGTTAAGTATCGGTTTACGTATTTGAAATTAAATCGAACTAGACCTCGAGTAACAACAAATATAGATCGCTAAAACATAAAAAAAAAGAATACAATAAAAAATATATCGAATTGCATTTGCATTTATTTTTAGAACCAGTACCAGCGTTCCTTCTTCCTGTTTTTCAACCGAATCATCACTGATGATTAATGAATGGTCGAGCAACAGCCTGCGGCGACCTGGAACCCCAGCAGATGTTGAATTTTCGAATTCTGACAGCTTCAAGTTTGGTTTCAACGGAAAGATGATATCATGCGGGAGAGCAAACATAAAATGGAAGAAAGGGTGCCTGGTAGAAGCATATCCAGGTGGGGTATTCAATCTATCCATCCATCTCTCTCCGGCGACTTTTAATTGCACTCAACTACCTGATAGACAACAGTCGGGCTAGACAGAGATTACAATGGATCCGAGCAACCATAAATGCTAATCTTCAACCACAATTGCCGTGGAGATGCTTTTCTTTAGACGCTGTACACACAAAACAATTTATTTAAATGATAAACAACAACAAAAGTCGGCAATGAATGTAGTCACGGCCCGGCCGAGGGGGAAAGCAATTATTCGAGGCAAAAATTTGCTCAAAAACATAAATAAAAATAAAACACAATAAACCACTTTAATTTACGGCATTTGAGCACTTCAACTGACAAATGAGTGGATTGAAAATGATGTCGATTGACGGCGTGGGTTCAGTTCATGCTGATGGAGTGCCTTTCTATGCTCTGGCAAAAATCACTTGAACCTTGAACTAATTGCCAACTTGATCGAGTTTCGCTGAACTTGGACTTCACTCACGAATCAATCAACGAGTTGAGTAATTCAATTGCAGCCTCCGTCTGCTTGATTTCTTGGCAAATGCCGAGCACCCGCATTCCTTGTGGACAAGCATTAAAATCAAATTAACCCAAGTATCCAGCACCCCCGGTCCCCATTAGCATATCCACATCTCAAAGATACAAATCAAATGAATTGAAAAAAAATCGGAGCCGAGACAAAGTTGTTCGTTGCAAGGGGAGCAGAGTGTGGGAGCAATGACTGTACAGAGTGCACATGTGGTTACACTACTGTGGGTGCATCGAGGCGCAGCCATCTGTGTGCACCGATGCTGGCCCATGGCAATCAATCGGATGATTGAAAGGCCCACCTCCACTAGACTCCACTCCGAGCTCCACTCCACTCCACTCGATGCCGCCGCAAAACAATTCAATTTGGCCGCAACAATGTGCAATATGCGATTAAATGTGCAGCCAAAGAGATTACAAGCCGCTGCACCACAAGAGCCAACATTCAAGCTCAGCCGCAGGCCAGTGTTTTGTCTCTGGCACTGCTCCAATTTCTCCCAGCTCTGCCCATCTCCTCCTCGTCAATCAGCGTAATCATGTATAGTAAAGATCATCATCTTTGTCACTTGACACACAAAGGGCTGTTGAGTGTGACTTGGTGGCTACTCAATTCGCTGGAGCTTGGTCCGTTGATGAGAAGCCATTGTGGCTGCCACACATAATATTTAAGACCCGGCAATTGTCCACCTGACAGCACGTGCTGGGAATATAATTGAATAATATAAAGTGCTCCATGTGGCAGATGTTCTAAGAACTTTATTTCCCAAATGCTTAGGCAATTTCTCATATAAATAATGCAATTGGTGCGTGTAGTCAAGATATCCAGCCTATTTTATTATTAAGAACCGAGTTACATGGCGCAACTATAATAACATTTATCACAAATATTCGTGACATTAACGACACTCCCCCCCAAAATCAACAACTGACCCGCAAACCATTCCCTGAGGCGTGTGCTGCAATCAATCGACACTTTCCAATGAGATTTCGGGGGGACCATCGAAATTTTCAACACTCGAAACTAATCAAGCGTGAAAATGGGGAAATCGTAACGAGGCACAGTGAGATCATTGTGCAAGATCTGGGCGAGGCGGGGTCTAGTGTATAAAACCAAATGTATAAATATTATCGGATGTGTGGCACAGATCTCGTCAGAGTGCCTCGAACTTTGTTTATGCCCCGCAACCCAAAATAAACCATTGGGGCTTCCTTCCACCGACTATAAATAATGGCATTGTATTTATAGAGCCGGCCCAATAAAAGTCTGAAATATTTCGCGGTTTTCCGCGTAGCTATTCACTCGCCTTTCCTGCCAACTCCCAAAACTCATCTTTATTCTCTCAGATGTGCGGAATTTTTGTTTACTCACTGGGTTAATTAGATGCGGCTGCGTCTCCGGCCTCCCAGTGAGATTTTCTTTATGACCGTCTGGTTTTCCGCTTATTAAAAAGTGTATTTTGCCAGAATAGATTTTATTTGCAACAAACAAACAGAAGGAGCCCTACGAGGATTACTCTATATTTTTTTGGATAGCGTACTGTGATCATTTTGTAGAGAATTTTAAATTGTTTTTGTTGCCATAAAAAATGTCAGTTTTGTAATTTTGTATGTGGATAGAAATAACAGATATTATCAAATAGGAATGGGAACAGTATGCCTAGACTGTTGGGGCAAACTCAGTGCTGAAAGTCTCCTTGACTTTAATTGTCATTTTCATTTACTGTCCAAGGAAAATAAGGAACTGCAAATTAAAAATCAAGTCAAGGTAGTAAATAATTAATAGGTAATTTTCTTGGCCTTTAACCAATCAAACCTCTCTTACTTAGCGTTCGTGAGATCCCTAAAAATGATACTTCTAACGAATACTGTGACTTATATCCTGTCTGATGGAACTGCTGTCATAGTGGAAGCGGAGGAGCCGAATATTCCGAAAAATCCAATAGACATGACCGTGATGACTGGCCAAAAGAAAGGACCGCTTTGCATGATCATCCGACTGGGCAGCAATCCGCATTGCCAGTTTGTCAATGGAATTCCACCCCCTGTGGTACGCTCCACCATTACTGAAGACTGATCTGAACAATCAATAGATACCAAGATACCAATAGATACTCTACTTATGTTGAACACTATTTTTACACTTGGAGAACATGTACATCATTTCCTTAGCACATAAGGATTACTCGGGAGTTGCACACTATTGTATTAATTATCTTAAAAAAGACTGTTATATGTAATGATTAATTCAGAAGTTTACAACACTTTCAAGAGAATATGTACAAAAAAAACTATACAAAACTACAACCTTACAACATAAGATAGTAAAATCTATTAATATGACTTTATTGTGTTGTTTTTGTTATCAAGACTGGACATTTTCGGGAGAGCCAATAATTATCATTCAGAGAATGTTTCTGCATTGTTGCAGCTTCTGTGAAGGCCTTTAAATTGCCATTTAATTTTTATTATTTTCTACTGAGCCAAGGTAAACTCTTTCATAAAGATAACCCCCAAAGTAAACAAGTCTTCTGGGGCTCCGAGAGCTCTAACCAAATACGGCCAGCAAACAAACACACACCCATGACTTTGGATGCATTTCGCTCTCGGCGAAGTGTCAACAAGTTGCGGGGCATTATGTATGGAATCCCAAGGTGCTGTCGGTGGGGTGGTCGCTCTTTTAGTCTTTCAGTCTTTCAGTCTTTCAGTCTTAGCCCAAGTCAAGTGCAGCCGCACGCTCAAAGCCGTTTCTTTCGGTTTGGGGCCCAGACAACAAAAAACAAGAAGCTACAAAAGCAGAGACACGAAAGTGAAAATTTGTTGCAATCATTGCGTGTTTTCCCCGAAAGAAAGTTGAAGGCCGATTAAGCTGGAGATGAAATAGAGCTGTTTGCTTGCTTGCTTTGTGGGCTGCCAAAAATATTTCAGGCACTTCAAAGCCACATTTATTATAGTATCATAACCATTTATCATCATAGACACAGCTTTACTCTTTACTTGGTTATTTATGTCTGGGAGCTGCAGTCTAAAACTTAAAGGTATTTACTAGTTCAGTTCTCTTATTATTTTGTTAGCTATTAGCCGTATTTTGCAGTAGAATAAACCTTTATTGTTTGCCAAAAAATGTTTAAATTTAAATGTTACCAACGCGCTAATATTTTATTAGTTTGAACCCACAAGGAATTGCGTATTCTTTCGGGAGTATATATGAAACCGGTTCCCTAAACCGCAGACCCGACAAGTGCCGACCGCAAGCACAGCAATCTTGGGAAAATAAATAATGAAAAGCTTAATTTTCATTTCCTCATTTGCAATCATTTTTCATTCCAGTTGCCCGAGCTTATCAAGCCATAAATGTGAATATGAAATATTAAGTAGAAAATGCATTAAGCAGTATGTTGTGTGGGGATGCAACTCGAACGTTAACTAGAGAGCTAGAGATGTGTTTATCGAGAGGAAAAGTCCGATTTTGTACGATAAGTTAGGTTTAAAAGTAAGCAATACATAAAATAGAAAGAAAATAAAAAAGAATTATCGAAAATATTGTTATTATTGTTGAAATATCAATCCTAGTGTTGCCGATAAAATTTTAAAATACATTTTTAATTAACACTTTGTTAATTTATTTCTATATTGAAGTTTAATGCAATCTAATATCGACTTATCGCACCTATATCACGTCTGATCAAATAAATATCGGTTAACATATCGACCTTCGCTTTAAATATCGCTACAGTATATCGACATTATATGCCATCCCTAACTGGACTCTGCCCAAACCCGAATTCCAGGCATTCCTATTCATGTTTTAAATCGAAAAGCTTTTGGCTTGAAACCCTAGCAATATGTGTGGACAGGTGTTGACTCATTGGAAAAGCTGTCAGCTGCATAAATAATGCTTTATACTCGCCCCCAGGGGCGGAAAGGCCCTTGTGGGATCAAAGTGGCCAAGGGGCCCAACAGGGCCTGGGGCTTTATTAAAATCTGGCAATTAAAATTTTTACATAATGTAAAAACCGCACGAAAGCAATCACATAGGAGTTCCTTCACCTCGACATCGGGGAAACAAAGGAGCGACGGTTTGGGGCCTCTCTCTTACCCGTTCCCGAAACATTTCTTATAAATTGCCACCTAATTGGCGTGTTCGGTGTTTTTTTTTTGCCGGGTGCGTGGTGGTACGCCTCATTTCCTGTTTGCAACAATTTGCATTAATGGGGTCTCTCCTTCTCGCTCTGAGTGCCGCATCTCCCCATCTGGAAATGGAACTGCAACAAGACTGCATCTCAATGCGATTCAATTGACAGAGCGGAGAAATGGAAAGTGCAGCAAAGCTGCCTTTGGGAGTTGGATGTGTGTCACAAGTGGAGAAACATCCTTTGTTTTATGGCAATGCCAGGAGCCCACCCAAATAGGGATCCATATAAGCCCACCCAACAACTACTCAACCCTAAAACCCACCCAGTTCTCCGTCTTGCATTTCCGACTTGCATGTTCTCCCTTGTTTTCAGTTTTTAGGGTCGCGCCACTTGGCGATATCAAAGGAGTGCCCATCAAGCCTATTGTTTTGGGTCGACTCTGGCATTAAGGCCAAATTACTTTTGGGCTATCAAACATCTGGCAGCCAAGTTACAACCCCTTTTCAGGTAATTGTTTTAAAAAAAGATTATTTGATGGAACTAATAGAATAACTTGTAACTTATGGGTATATGTGGGATTTGGCAAACATCTGGCAGAGATCCTATCCCCATCCCCACCTCACATTTGGCAAGCCCACCTAATAATTTGCATAAATTGCATTGAAGCCTTCCCGGGCCAGCCTAGGTAGCGACAGCTGTCGTCGACTTATGTAGGACTTATATACGACTAATCCTACATGAATAAATTAAATGTGAAGCCTCAACGAAGAGCGTCTGACTTGTGCTTGGGTTTGGATTTTGGTTGAGGCTTGGCCTTCGGCTGTGGCCTGTCGCCGGGCATACAAATAAGCCGAATCAACTCCTGGGCCTGGGATACTATGCAAATCTAGAAAACCAGTAACCAGTTGCGAGTTGGGCGTGGGACGGGTGCGGAGACAGGCGACGGGCCACTCAACTCACATATTAAATTAAATGTTAATGGCAACAAAGACAATTCAAACGGAGTCAAGGCCCGGGCCAAAGAACTGTGGCAAACAAAGACAAAGCCAACTTCTCGACCAATGTCCCACCCCGCAGCAATTGAGCAACCAACGAGCCACTTTGTCCGCCTGCCCCTCAATCCGAACTGCATTCAGATAATGTTGCACTCTTCGGTGTCAAATGGCTGTCCAACGGTGGACTTCTGCGTCTTCTTGGCTTGCCAGGTGCCACCTTGGTTCGTCAGGAAACAGTGGAATACTTGTTAGATGGACAGTGGGCTTTTCCCGTATCATTCTCGAGGTTGACTCATTTTAATCCAATTATAAATACATAAGCCATAAGCTCTGCGTTCTTATAATTTCCTATGTTCAAGGTAAATTCTGAAAGCTCGAACTACTATTTAAATGCAGCTAAGAGTTCCATCAAAGGCAGCTTTCACTGTATCGGTATCAGCAGCGGGTTAAGTGACCGATTGGCTGTCAGCCACCCAATCCCCTCTATCGTGGGGCTACTTTTAATTTGAATTTTATTCCAATTCGTGTGGTGGTCAAATGCTTTGGCAATTCGCTTAGTCACATTTCACCCGGCTGACTAATCGCCGGAGACGGCGCGTGCTTGGATCGAGACAGAGAAATAGAAACCCTAAACCCCCACCGATATCCCCTTCGATTCCGAGTTCCTCAAACCTTCAGCCCAATCCCACGTAGTAGCTGCAAATTCAACGAACTCTGGGGCTGCTGTTGACTTTGTCGATTAATTTGAAATTTGCCAATGTTTATTTATTTTCATGTGGCTGGTGCGGAGGTCTGGTCAATCGCTAATGGAATGGCTGGATGCTCCGCATCAAAGGCGAAAAAGTTCTATTAATGTTCCCACGCCAAATTGGTTTAAATGAGCCGGAAACTCCGGGACAAAGCTTGGATTTTTTCCAGAGGAAAAGGAGCAGCCACTCATTGTCGCTGCATGTTGGCTTTAAACAAACAGAGAAATCCTATACTAAGACAACTTCTTCAGCCAGGCTAATGCATTATAGAAGAATGAACTCTTCCAGGCCCGGCCACGCAAACAAGCTTCAACTTGCCCGGACCAACTGCGTCATAAAGCAGCCATCGGCATCGCCACTCGCCATCTCCGCTTCCATCGAGACAACAAAGAATGGTGCTCGCGTTCCCTGGCAAGAGGAGAAGCAGCCACTGGGAAACCCGCCAGTTGTGGATGGAGTCCAGACAGAACAACTTCATGCGACCCCTTCGTCCTCCCCTGGGAAACAGAGCCAGACGGCAGCCGGGACAGGAGTCTGAGTCTGAGTCTGTGTGTGTTTGCATTTGCTCCTCGACGAAATAATAAAAAGGAGCCGGGAGAAAATAGAAAAATGGAGAAACAAAATATTTCGCCAATGTGCATGAATAGTTCAAAGTTGTTTGCAGTTGGCTGAAGTACCAGCTCCGCCACATTACCTCAAACTAGAATCTCCAACCAGCAGCACCACACAAGTCGTAAAATTTCTTCGTTTGCCAAGGGAAAGTGATTGAATTCTCTGGGAATTCCGGTTGGAATTTTTGGTATGTTTTACTGCTGAAGTTTCTCAAATAAATTAAAGCAAAACAAGAGGTTGGGTTCACTATGACGATGAGTCCGGGTAGACGATCAAAATAAGGAACATTAAAAAGTTATACAGATGATAAATGGCATTGGGGAAATGGTCTTAACTATAAAAAGAAATGGCGTCGACATATAAGTTTGAGTTATTGAGAGGAGAGACCTTTAATCTTTAATAAACCTAATGTGAATGAAAATGTGCTTGAAATTTGTATCCTTTATGCTTAAAATTTCTTTTTAAAAACAGAACAAATTGAAATACAATAAAATAGAGGCATTTCAGGATACGTTATCTTTATTACAAGAAAAATGCCATTAAAGTTCCATAAAGAATCAAATTTTTCAATTAATATTCTGTCCCCCAAAATCGCTGAATTTCCACCTTAATTTAAGACTTATTTCCGTCCAGGGCAAATCTTCACGACGTATTCTCTTTGATGTTTTTTAATTTCCGACGTGCGTTGTAAGAAATGTCTAAATAAACATAGATATGATATCTTTATGACAAATTTCTGGCTTATGCATTGGGAAATTGGTTTTATTTTATAAATTTCAAAGTGTGGTCGGTTGGTAATCCCCATTCTCAGCTGGAAATCACCCCAAAATTGTAGCAAAGCTTAGATAATCGTAGATACGTTATCTAGGAAACAAAGTTGGCATTTACCACATGCAACGAACATATCTAGATTATATCTATGTACATTCCCAGTTGGGGTCCCCAAAAATATCTAAGCGAGCTGTCCCCTTTAATTTCGAGTTTATTTCCGCCGTGTTATCCTCCCGTTTGTCTTTTGCCGCAGTTTGCACAAAAAAAGTGCAGAAACGGGTTGGAGGAAGTTCCTTCAACTTGTCCTATTCCCAGTGCCCCCGCATTCTACATTTTCCTCCAATTCCCAGCCAGGCGCCATGCCATCACGTGTCGGCTTTTCTCTAAGGTATTGGGCTTCGTTGTCGTGGGGAATCGATTTTGTGGCATGTCGAGCCTGTTATCCTTGGAGCGTGTGCCTTTGGCTTATTTTACAACGTCAGCAAGGGCCTCAGAAATTGCCTGCTGCACGTCCAACTTGCCCCAAGTGTTATTATGCTAGGTGCAGTGGGCGAAATTTTTAATTTAGATACTGGGCTTAAATAACACCTTTAAATTATAGTAGCTTGGTGATTTTTTGATATATTAATGCTATCACGTTTACAGGGAAAAGAGAGAGTCTAACTTTTATTTAATAGCAGAGCTCGTTTAGTATATTATTATTGCGTAAAAAAGAAACTTAAAAAAGGTGTGTCTCTCAAACAGAAGCTTATTTGTTTCTTCTGCGATTCAAATGCAATCAAAGAGGCGGGAAATGTGAAGCTCTCTGAAAGTGCAGCTAAGAAAATACTCTCTCGTTCGCTACTAAACTTTGTAGGCAACGTGTTGAAGAGCAAGAAAGAGATAGGAGACGGGAAACATGTATAGGTGCGTACATAAATACATATTACATGTATATGTAAAAAAGATCTCTCCGCATAGCAAGCGCTCCCAAGAGAGCGATAAATTATTCCAAATGAATAATCGCATAATTCTCATATATTCCCATTACGAGCTTTTTTAAAACGCTTTTTTGAAGGATAACTAGGACTTCAAAAAATGTTTTAAGTGTGTGTGTAGGAGTATAAGCGAAAGCTAAAGGGAGAAGAGGAAGCTCACATCAAATGCAGCTAAAGTTGGCAGGCAAACAAATAAAAAAAAAAAAACGATTGACGGACATTTTAAGTGGCAAAGTTTCGGCTTTGTAGCTCTGCGCCAAAATGCGCTTCCTGTATAAAAACACAATAAATTAGCAAGTGGTTCCCATTTGAAAATTATCGCCATTTGACACACTCTGTTCGGTAAATTACTTAGTTTAAAATTATATGAGTAACGAAGCGATAAAAGATTTCAAACGGAAAAACAGCACCAGTTATTAGCACAGTTTTTAAGATACGACAAAGCTCGCTTGCTCAAAAACCGGTTATTGCAGTAACGACAAAAGCTGACTTGTTGTTGTTGTTTCTGCTTTTGGGAGCAGCTGAGATTTCGCAGCTGCCGTGGAGTCACAAAATAATTGAAAAGACAAACGGCAGGTGCACCGCCCACCCCCTCTTAAGAGGAGAAGAGGGAATAAAGATATCAAGGCAAGAACACACACACACACATACCAAAACAGACGGAAACAAAAGCACAAAACAAAACAAAACCCGACAAAAACAAGGCGAAGGCGGCAAAAACTTTGGGGGCCACAAAACACACAAAAATCAATAGATGGCAGCGAGGGGGAAAATAGAGAACTTCGACATTTACTTACAATAATTGTGTCTCCTCTTTTTTTACGCTTTCGTTTTCCGTCTCTGTTGCGGCTTCTTTCCTTATCGCGCTGCTTTACATATGTGTGTATAAATATTTAACAGTTACGAGGGTGGTTTGGCTGCAAGGAACTCTGTCTTGTTGAATGGACTGAAGACCAAAAATGAACACAGTGTCGGCACCGAGACCGAAAAGTTTAGCTAACTTTAATTTATTATAGTTCACACGCGTACTTCTTTACGTTTCGACATTTAAATTCGAATCATTGTTGCCAACTCTTTGGGTGTAAAAAAAGCGGAAGAATTCTTTTCAGAAAGCTCTAAAATGCCACCAAACTGTGAGTAAACAATAACTTGGGTTTTCGGATGCGCGCAACAAATTATTTTCTCTTGGAAATTCACAAAATACCGACGACACAACCGCCTTCGCAGACTTTTTTCGTAGAGTAACTTACTTAGAGCCAAATTTTTGACGTCGAGCTGATTCTCTGCCGACGTCGGCGCAAGCTGTGTTGGAAGTGATCAGCTGATGGGATGTTATGTTGAAATGTGCGAGGCAACAGCGATGCACTGTGTTGCCCATAAGTAACGCATGCGAAAGAAGAGTACAGGTATAAGCGTTAAAAAGATGTAATATGACGAATTCACCTTGGCGCGCAATTTAAAAGATAGGTTCAGTTGATGCATTTTAGAAGTTTCAACTTCTCTACGGTATATTTGTAAAGTTTTGTTAGGTTAATTAAATAGCAACTGTCTTCTTTATACTTAAAAATAAAAAAAATGGAAATGTATTTAAATTTGTGTATTTTTGCTTAGGTATTTTATACAAAAAGGGTGGAAGTGACTTAGGTTGATCTCAAATTGACCAGAATTGGCTTGTATTTTAATAGTTTTTTCAATAATGATTAATATTCTCCAGAAAATCACTTTTACCGCAGATGGAACCTAAGATGTTGGACATGACGTCACACAGTTCGATGCGAGTTTATTATAAACCAATACACGTTCTAAAAAAATCTTGAAGATTGGAAATTTCCTCCGAAAAAATACAATCTTTCTGGGCGAAAACGCTGATCTGGGCACACTGTTTTAAACTTGCGCGCGAGCTTCAATTTGAAAGTCCACAATCCACGAAGAGGCAATGCTTAGGTCCACATTCTTTCTAAGTATGCGTTAACTGTTAATTTAATGTTGATTTGCATTAATATTTAATATTAATTTATTTCATATTTACAAAGTTATCATACGTAAAATTATAGCACGATATAGGAAGGTTTCTTTTATAAAACAAAATAGGACATAAATTTAAGTCATATATTTAAGTCAATTTTTTACATTTCTACAATTGAACGCAATTAAATCACTATAAAATACTACATAATTATGAATACATAATTACAGGATTACGCGTGTACAAACTATTAACAAGATTCAATGCGTTGCAACCTTCTTACTAGTTCGTCAAGGATACGAAAACGTTCGCTTTTAATAAAAAATGATGATACATTATTATTGATTCCGAATAGATGATTTTTTCATATATTTTGGGTTTTTCGCTGGCCGAAAAGATAATGATTGTCAAACGTCATATATATTCCGAATCGCCATTAATTATTTATTATTAATTAATTAATTATTCTTAAAATATAGCTAAAACTACTTCGTCTGCAATTTTAGATATTTATTATAAGGTAAAGGAATCGATTCAATGCCGATAGTATTTATACGATAGAACTATGTTTTAAATTGCCCGCCCTTTTATTGCCATCATCGATGTTTAAGTAAATTCATGTTTCGATGTTTTTAAGAAAAACATCGATGTATCGATACATCGCCGACGCAATATATCGATAACAGGGAAACAATCGAGGGTAGTACACCTCTACGACGAAATGAAGTGGTGTTTGTCTTTTGTTTTTCCAGATTATCCAAGCAAGAATATATGTACTTTTAAATATTAAAAACTGTGCGAAAACTGTGCAACTTTTTAACCAGGTAAGGAAAACCCCGAAAAGCTCCGCCTATTGCTAGTTAGGAGAGATAAGTCTGTAAAACGGGGTCGTCGCCCTTTGGCAGCCGCTAGATATTTGGCAAGCATTTTTTTTGTTCGCTTGCAAATTAAAAATGGCGAAACCGCATGCCGCCAGACAAGTTAAGCCTTCGATATTGTTTATTTTAAGGAGAAAATCCGCCAAAATGCCACCAAAGTCGAGGCTGTTATTTAAACAAATCTAATATGTACTTTAATGATTATATGAAATGCATCCAGCAATGCCGCGGTAGTTCGCGCGTTGCTTATTTTTTTTGCCGCCAAGTACAGTAGCTATTGGCTAAGGATGACTTTCAAAAGGAATTGATTGAGTTTCACGGGTTTGTTTTATTTCAACATTAGTTTCAACAATGAGTTTCTATGAAAAAATCGGATGGATAATAAAAATGTGTCATTCAATGTGGAATTATAATTTTGGGATAAATAAAAAAACAAATTTGAAACGGTTGATTCAATTAGGAAAGGAAATAATGATTGATATTGAAATGATCCTTATTATAAATTGCGTTATAGTATTTATTTAAGGAAGTTACACTACATTTGTTATATAAATATCGTACAAATTAAAACGATATAAATATTCTAACGCCTGCAAATTACAAATAATCAAGAAATTAATATAACTTCAAAACTGGTGAACATTTTACCTTTTACATGTTTCTGTGGTTCATTATTAGCAACGTTGTGAGAACATTTCTTAATTTAGAAATAATTTATCATCGAAAAACAACAGAACTATAATTTGTATCCAACAATTTCCCATTATTTCTATAAAAGCCATAGTTTAGTGGTTATGATAGACATATTATAAGTACGTATTTACTACATGCAATAGAATTTAGATACATATCTCTAGAGCTGAGGGACTAGTTTGCTAAGAAACGGACATGCGGACATCACTAGATCGGCTACTCTGATGATGCTGCTGAAGAATAAATATATAGACTTGAAGTAACTTCATTCCCTGCTTTTTAAACTGCTGTCTAAAAGTATAATTTCCTAGAAAGGCATACAGCAGAGATTCTCTACAGATAGACTCCCGAGTCTGCAAGTATTTCTGCCCGCGCTCTGCTTACACCGACAGTGTAAGCGAGACGCTCATTCGCTACATCTTCTGTCTCACTCTTTCTTTTTCTCCCGCGAAAGTGTCGCATTTTTTGCCAATTTTTTGGCGAGTTCATTTGCATGTTTGCTTAATTTGTTTCCACAGCAGCTTGGCAAATGTTAATGAACCTGCGCGGAGGCAGAAATTTGCAATACAATTTTTACAGAACTGAATGCTAAATGATACTTCATAAATGTGTCCATCGGCTAATTATAGATCATGTGGGTTAAGAAGGATAAAATAAGAATCATTTTGACATCCCTTGTTATCTTTCATATTTTTTAAAGTCAGAAATTAATAATAAAGAAGAACAGTTTAGAGTTTTCAATTGTTCTATCAGTCTCTGAAAGTTGTTCGTTACAAATACCACGCCTTCCGTTCTAAAAAAAAGAAAAACAAAACCTATTCTTTGTCGGTGGTAAAAATAGCTTGCGAAGTATTACAAAAACAAAAACTACACAATATTATATATTATTCTTATTATTTCGGCGCGTGCAAAGATATAACTAAAAGCAAACCCTACACCAGACTATGACTAACCCAAATATTCTGTCTAGATCTTGACTTTAAAGGAAGTTTTTTTTATAGATTTAGATTAATTAGATACCATATACGTATTTCATAGTTTCAGGGATATAGCCTTGACTTCAAATAATCTCTAATTTTATCATACTTACTCCGAACACATTAAGAACAAAAACACATGTTGTAAACTTTTTAAAAGAAATTAGTTTCTTGTATTTAAATAATATTTTCTTATTTGTTTTTGTGTGGCTTTTTGTTGTTGTTTCTTTTGTTTGTTTTTCTTCTTGTTAAGGCAAAGCGTTTGCATAAAAATACATGTTGATACTTTTAGCATTTTGTTTGGTTTGTGGTGGCTTCTATACAAGTACAATAAGTTTTGTAAACCATTTGTTCTAAAGCACTGAATGATCTTTGTTCTGCTGGAGCTCTAAACGTACTCGGTAAAGTTCTACAATTCGTCGTTATGCTGCCATGACAAGCTTCTACAATTCTACTTAACCAACTGGATAACTGATAATGCTCTGTTGCTTGCAGATCCTGAATATCTTTTTTGAAGCAAGCCGCTGGTAAATATGGCAAGAGTATTAGCATCTTCTACTTCGATTCAGTACCGCAGTTAGTCTGTCTAATTAGAAGCAATCGTCATACCCTACATAGCTGGGGCTTGATTAATGCTAGGCAAGCGAACTGTTACTATAAAGCACTTTAAAGCCAAAGCCTTTTGGGAATTCCGATCCCAGCTTCTCCGTCTCGTGTATATAATGTCTCACAATTCGCATGTTACATGCTAATGCAGCTAGGATTAGTGTGCGGTGTATATAGAATAAGAGTCAAATCGAATGTATACAAAAGGGTTTACTTGTAAAGATAGAGTGTAAATTGAATTTACAATTGGGCTAAGTTAGGTAAAGTTAGTTTAAGTTAAGTTAAGTACACCGTACAATAAGAATGGGCATAAGTATTAAGTATAAGTTGTATAATTTCTTTTGTGTGTATAATAATATCGAGAACAAGGCAATTGAGTTTGAGTTTGGTACATTCCCAACACAGCTAACTAATATATAAGGTAAGGTGTAAGGTAAGGTATATATATATAAGTAGGGAGGGTGCTGCCGACCTCTTTAAACTTTCAATACTTCCTGTTTATCAATAAACTATAAACGTGTCAAGTGCAAGCCTTGATATCCTGAATCTCAAATGTCTTGTCCAGATTTTTCACTTAGAATTCTTCGGAATTCGAAGATAATGTTCAATTAAGAGCAGTGATGCCCTACAGATAGACTCGCGAGCCTGCAAGCTTCGCTGCCCGAGCTCTGCTTACACAGTGCAAGCGTTCGTATGCCGTAGGCAAAGAGCAAATACAAATGCAAGTCTAACGTGTCATTGTATGCGTGTGGGCACCACTGATTTACAGATATTATTTTGTAGTTTAAAGATGCCCGACAGCACCTTATCCCAAATAAGTTGCGTAAGGAGGAAAATCCGGTTAGTTGAGATTAGCAAAGTCAGGGCAGGGCAGGGGCGGTACGATTCACCTATAGAATGTACTTGCCCTTGCCTCGATGTTCCGCTTGCCGCGTCGAGGATACGGCCGCCAAAAGGAAGCTGGAGCTGCCGCCGCTACTGGTGCCGCTATGGGTATGAGTGCTCCCATAGCTGCCGTAGCTTTCGCAGCTGCCCAGGCTGCCATAGCTGGTTCCGTACACGCCGAGCGGCAAGGCGTTTAGCTAAATCATGAGCGCCGAGAATGGGTTGTAGCGCATGATCTTCGACAGCAGGATCCACAGTACGGAGGTGATGGCGCACAGCACAACACCGCCCCAGCCAAGGTCGAGGCTCCACGAGGTTAGGAAGATGCGTGCCCCCAGTAGGGGCTTGGCCATAATAGCCACGCCCCCGGGACGCGCAACAATCCCATCGACGGTTCCATCGTAGTCACTGTCCAACATGGGGCGTCCCTGCTGCCGCTTAAAATGGATGATCATCAGCGTGAATAGAGCGAACAGAGCTGTGGGAATACAAGGAATTATATATCCGAATTGCTGGATAATTTAGTCTCACTTACCTGCCAGTAGATACATCACACCCGTGATGAGTATGGCGCTAATTTGACGCTGGCAGACGCCAAAGGCGCCCACAAGAGCAGCACTGCCCAAGATAATCAGGCAGACCAATGAGCAGGATATGGAGAGATTTTGCATTCCTAAGAGCGCAGACACGGAAAGTTACTTAATTTGCTTAGCTTTTTAATTAGATTTCGATAATAACATCAAGATGTTGGGATATAATTTACAGAGAGAGGGATGATGGGATGAGAGGAAGAGGAAGCCAAGCGAAGCGATTTATATAGTACAATGATTCATTATCTTTTGGTTTGTGATATAAATAATTCATGATGTTTTGAAGCTGTTGTAGTTGTCCCCTTAATCTGTTGTTTCTTTTCGGATTCTCCTGAATACACACTTGATTGCCTTTTCTAAAGTGGCCTTTAAATCCGTTGTAGTTTAGCTCTTTGGCCTGAGCAGCTCTCCAATTTCCGCTTACAATCTGGGCAACTGTAAAACCAATTACCCAATAGACACTCCAGCAATTAAATCGCTCCTGGGTGCTTTGGGGCCAAAAGGGCCACCATAAAAAGTCTACGAAAAGCCATAGTGGCAATTGCGATTTTTAGAACGCAGTTAAGGGGGAGGCAACCAAACCACACGGTGACCTATATTGAAACCCGATACCCCTTCTATCGTTTAGGTTACCCCGCTTAGAAGTTCCTATTGTGAGCATGCAACTCTCGGCACGGACATGTTTCATCTGTGGGGACATGGCTGGCAACTGCAGTGTTGTGGGAGCAGTAGAAGGGCCGACCCCGTATTGACAATATAGAAAAACCGAAGGCAAAAGCTCGGTTAGCTGCTGTGGTAATTACTTTATATACAGTCGCCACAAGGACACTACATTCTTGTTCCTGCCACCGGCAATTGTTGGTGTGTCGTCTGGCTCATGCTTTTGTTTTTTATCTGATGTGCTACGGGGACTTGTGGGCGCCCACATCTTGGAGCTGCTCCGAATGGGATTTGCGGTAATGACTTGTGAAATGTGCGACAGCTTGGAGCTAAAATTTTAAGCCACGTGAAATGAATCGAGGTGAATCTGGCGAGGGAAGGAGGTGGCGGCACTTTAAGCTCGTGGTACGTTGCGTTGGTGCGTACAAATACGATTTATCAAAAATTCAGGAAAAAATAAATACTTGTGGCCTTCTACATGTACATCTAAAGTGACGGTCTAGGGCTCAAACCTACAAAGGAGACTTTGGGATGGGTGTGGAATGGCGGGGAGATCAGCAAGTGAAATTGTAGAAAAATAAACTCAAAATAAGTAAGAAAAATGAAATGTAAATAAAGAAATAGTTTTGTGTGCACCTTTTTTGTATACTATACTATATATACTATATACTCTATACTATATACATATATCAGCCATTACTTTCTCAGAAACTACAATATTCCTAATCCCATATCGACTTCCAATCAAAATAACCGATAAATTTATTAGTTAAGTAATATCGACATATCGATATTGTATCGATGCAACACTGAACATTTGTTGGCTATTTTCACGATAATAGTCGAAAATGTAGCGATAAAAATACATAGTTTTACGATAGCAATAGGTAAATTATTGATAGTTAAAGATATTCTAACGATAATATCGATATTGTACCGATAACTTTCGATATACACCTCTAGTTCAGTTGTAAGCTTTAATTACAAATAATAATTACTACTTTCCTCCTATTACAGCTCATTTTGTTCACTGTTCACAACTGAAATATGTCCGCTGAAGCCGAAGCTATTGTGACAACGGCTGCCGCCGATATGTCATCGCCCAAAAAGCCTGTGGCCGTGGAGCCTGTGGCTGCCGATACAACCCCGGACAATGTTCCGGTTGTTGCAGCCGTCTCCACCGAGGAAACAACCGGTCAAGAGGAGCGGGAACGCGCCGAGAAAATACTTAGGGGCAAGGAGCTGTTTAGCCAGGGATCTCGCAACTTCCTGGTGAAGAGCTACGACGAGGCGGCCGACGAGCTGAGCCGTGTCTGCCAGCTATACGCGGAGGTCTACGGCGATCTCGCCGACGAGCTGGGACAGCCCATGCTGCTGTGAGTAGGAGATGAAGCTTTTTATCTAATCATTTACCACATTAAGAAGATATATTTATGAATATTATTTAACAATTGCAGCTATGGCAAGTCGTTGATTGCTATGGCCTTGGACGAAAACAAAGTCATTGACGTGCCCGATGAGGCCGCCGATGAGGAAGACGAGGACATCGACGACGAGGAAGAGGACGACGAGGAGGAGGAAGGGGAAAATGATGGGAAGGCCAAGGAGGAGGCCGCCAATGGAGCAAGCAGCACGAACGGCAAGGAGTTGGACAGCATCAAGGAGACATCCGATGAGGCCGATTCCACCGGAGAGGCAGAGCAGGTACAGCCAGATGGCAAGGAGGCCAAGAAGAAGGCACCCACTGGATCGGATGAGGTCAGCAGCAGCAATGGCGGTGGCACCAGTGCCGCCAACGATGATGAGCGACCGAGTACATCGAATGGCGGCGAGGTCACAGCCAGTTGCTCCAATGGAGCAGCAGCAGCCTCAGCTGCCGGCGAAGAGGACGGTGGTGAGGAGGATGAGGGTGTCAGTGGCAGTCTTCAGCTGGCCTGGGAGATCCTTGGGACAGCCGCCAGAATCTTCTCGCGCCAAGGCCTCAGTGGTCTCCAATATTTGGCCGAAGTTCAGACGGAGCTGGCCAATATTGAGTTTGAAAATGGGATACTCGACTCGGCACGCGAGGATTACGGTGAGGAGTTTTCATCTTCTCAGGGGAAGGCACTTTACTAATGTTAATTCTGATCTCTACAGAGAAAGCCCTCAAAATTCACGGCGAGCTGTCCACAAAGAACCGACGTGCTCTGGCCGAGCTCCACTACAAGATCGGGCTGACCTATCTGATGCAGCAGATGAACAAGGAGGGCGCCACGGCTCTGCGGGACTCCAGCACGTTGATCGAAGAGGAAATAGCAGACATTAAGGCCAAGGACGAGCACAGTGAGCGCGACAAGAACAACATGCTGGATCTGGAGGAGACCAAGCAGGAGATTCTGGTCAAGATTCAGGAAATCGAAGAGACGCAAGCTAAGGTACGTCTTAGGGCAGTTCTGCTCTGCAGAGAGACCCACAAGTCCCACAAATGATAATCACGCGTTTCAATGCATGCGTGTGGGCACCACTGTTTTAGAAAGATGCATTTAGTTCTCTTTTATTGACGTTTCCCCCATTTGACATCTAGACAATGGCCGAGGTGCGGGCTGCCCTGGACAGCTATATTAAGCCCTTGAGCAAGAGCGATGCTGGAGCTGCTGCCTCTTCCTCATCCGCGTCCACGTCCAATGGAGCTGCCAGCTCTTCATCCACCAGTGGCGCTGCAGCAGCCGCCTCCTCCTCGTCGGCAATTAGCAGCAGCTCGGCCAAGCCCACAGACATCACCCATTTGATCAAGCGCAAGAAGCCCGAGGAGCCCAGCTCGGAGGCCGAAGCCCTGTGCTCGCCGGCCAAGCGTCCTGCCATCTAGGGCGGGGACATTCCAGTTGCCCAGCGGCGTTACAACCACACTCATAAACACAAACACACTCACCACACACACACACACACACACACATCAGCTACTTAATCCCCCTGTTCCTTGCTCCCACATATTTATGCTATTTGTTTGCTGTTTTCTACCAAAATTCTCTGTAAGTCTGTAAGGTTACAATCACAACTAGTGCTAAGTGCTAAAACTATATAATGCAGTGATGCCCTTGCAGGCTCGCGCAAGTTTCTCTGCCCAAGCTCTGCTTGCACCGACAGTATAAGCGTTTGTATGCCGTCGGTGCGTGTGGGCACCACTCATATGAAGTAATGTTTTTTGTAATAAACGAAGAATCGAAACTAAATAAGAAGAAAAGCTGAAATATACGGGAAATTGCCTCAAGAAGTTACGTGTGAGAGAGTAGGAGAGTGGAGACAGAGAGAGAGAGAGAAAGAGAGTAAAACGGAAGTGGATTCGGAGGTGGGATTCCCGTTCGGATTGCCCCCAGGATACGTACTCAGATGCGGCTGCAGAGTGACCTGTGACTCACTGTGCTGCCAGTCGTTTCGCTGCTCCTCTCCGCGCGCGTTCTCCATGGAGCCGGCCAGGTAGTTGACACAGGGCGGGGCACCGCGTGGGAACTTGGGATTGCGCCGTAGCTCCTGCAGTTGCTGCATTGGCAGGTCGATGCACAGCGTCCAGATACCGCCGTGCATGGGCACCAGGAACACCGAGTCGCGACGGAAACGGTGATCCGCTTTGGGGGTTCAAAAGGTTAAAAGTGAATTCTTAGCATCGTGACGCAGCTTACCCCTCTTGTCCGGCTTGAGCATGGCCACCTGATCATCGAGCAGCCATTCCAGGTGTAGACCCGACCGATTCGAGTAGCGATCGAGACTGTTGCGGTCCCACGTCACGTGCTCCCAGTGATCGGTCATGATGGCGGCGCACAGCATTGCCGTGGCGCTGGTGGTCATCAGCAGGGTGACGAACAGGAAGAGCACTGGCGGCGGTCCCATGCAGCAGCTGGAACAGCAGGCACTGCCCGCTCCACCGCCGCCCATGCCCATGCCCAGTCCCTCCATTTGTGAGCCCAGCGAGGTGGGCGATCCACTACCACTGCCCCGCCGCTGGATGACCTTGGCGCAGCTGTTCTGACGCAGCAGGATGCTGTTGCTCCGCCTCAGGCTCTCGACGGCTGCCGCTGCCGCTGCCTGGGTGGTGGTTGGATTATCGAACTGCAGGGATCCCCCGACCACCGAGGAGGGGTGCTCATAAATGCTGTTGTGCCGGCTGGGGGCGAAGTAGTAGCAAGTGGTCTGGCGGTTGTCGGAGCTCGAGGCCGCTACCGGCTGCTGCTGCTGCTCTCCGCCGGGCAGCTCCTCATTGCTGCTGGAGTAGACGATCGACTGCTTGAACTGGTTGGAGTAGCAGTTCTGCTTGAAGCTCGCCTGCTGCTGCTGCTGCTGTTGGACGTAGAGTGCCTCGTAGTCGCAGTGATGGGGATTGCGGTAGATCACCGGCCAGGAGCGGGTCGTCTTCGAGTTGTGGCTATAACGAGTGGTTGACGTGGCGGGCGCTATAAAGCCGGGTTCCTCCACCAAAGGAGTCAGCTCATTCGGCGGCTCACCGGCCTCGGAGAACTTGCTGTGCGTTTCCTGCGCAGCAGGATGCTCCAGTTCCGGATCCTCCTGCTGGACGGTGGTGGCCAGCTGGCGCTGGAGCACGTTCTTGGCCGCCGACGAACCACTGCCGCTGGCCAAACTGAAATCCTCCTCCTCGACCAGAGTGGCGCCGCCTGGAGGCGTGGAGAAAAGGCTGTTAGACGTCGGCGGCGACGGTTGCGAGCGACTGCGCAGCAGGGCAAAGTGCTTCGGCTGGATGGCCGGCTGATGACCGCCGGATCCGGCTAATCCAGCACTCGTTGGCGAGGTAATGCTCACCTCCGGGACGCAGCGGGCCTTCACCTTGTACCGGCTGCCGCTGCCAACGGCGACGCCGACGTTGACGACGCCGACGTTGCCCTTGGAGCGCATCAGTCATAAGTCGCTCGCGTCCCGCTTCTTGATCTTGTTCAGGCTCATGTGGTTCGTGGTGGTGGTGGAGGAGGCGATGGTGGTTGTCTGAATTGCTTGGATTGGATGGATGTTGTTGCTTTGTATGCAGATTGCTCTGCTTGCAGATGTTGCACTTGATGTTGGATGTTGTTGTTGTGTTCTTGGTACTGGTATTGGTATTGGTATTGGAATTGGTTTTGTGTGCGTTGGCGCCTAAAAGTCTACTATGCAAAATATGCAACTTTGCTTTGGGTGCCTCGACAATAAAAATGTTAAATATTACATTAAGTAATTGTATCTACTAGCTGAGCTGTTGGTTGTTGTTGCTGTTGTTCTTTGTTGCTGTAACTCTGTTGTTGTTTCTTGTTATACTTGTTGTTGTTGTTGTTGTTACTTTGCTGTTTGTTGTATTGGTTGTTATTGTTGTTGTTTGCAGCGGCAACCCTTTTTGTTTTCTGTTTGTTTATTGCACACCAATTTACATATTACATGTACAATGTATTGTTTTGATTTGGATTTTAGTTGCTCTTATTTTTTGTTCGTTTTGTTCATTTACTACGTTTGTTTTTTTTTTTTGTTTGCTTAGCTTGAAGCTATAAAAAGAAAGAAAGTAGAAGAAAACAAATGTACAACATGAGTTTGAAGAAGAGAACGCAGGAGAAGAGTCGATGCGGCAGAGATACAAAGAGGATACGGAAATGAATTATCTACAAAAAGTGCAAAGAACTACACATACACAAAAGCGGCGACTAGAGTGCAATCGGTCTATAAGTTGCATTTAAAATAAACACCAATTAATCCAATAATTAAATATTTAATTCATACAGTTCATACATTTAAAAAAAGATACAAATACATATTTGGGGTTGCTATAGAAATCCCCAAGATTTTGAAATCTTTTAAAATGGTGTCTGGGGCTATAAAATGTTAGTGGTACCAAACTTTGTGAAAATGGGTCCCTTTTTGCTAGTGTAACATTTTTTAGACATATTTTTAAAAAGATTTTAAAAGACTAATGATTTCTATAGCACCCCTGCCTGATACTATATACTTTCTTTAGGAATTATTACTTTCGTCGTTGGTATAAAAACTTTAGAGGTACTGGTAAAAATCGGTTAAGATATTAAGCCGATTCAAGTTGAGCCAAAGAGTATGCTGCAATATGTTAAATTCATAAAAAAGAACCAATATCCGTGGCTCCCCTTGCTTAAAAAAAATTAAAAATCTGGGCATTAATAGGGATAAATAATATTGGATATCACATTAGTCTTCTTAACATATATAAGAGAGTATCAGACACTGATGAAGCAGAAGTTGCTCCCTTGTGAAACTGCATTCTATGTCCTTGCTAGTCATTTAATACTTTAAATAAAGCCTGCTTGATTTTATATAAAATACGCTTATATAAAATGTTATACTTTGCTTATAATATGATAATATAACATTTAATAAAGTTTGTGTTTGATTTTAATTGAACGTCGTTTATTTAAAATGCATTCCGCTGTCTTTTTTAATTGGAAATATAAAACCCATGCCAATAAGTTAGAGAACAGAAACGAAAATGCCTCCAAATATTGTTTTGACGTATAAAATGTAGTATATACATTCATAAATTAAAAAAAACAAAAGAGAATATGGTAAATATATATGGTAAAGTATATTGGTAAATTCTAATAGAATAATACAACGAAATTTCAATTTCTCCTTTATAATAAGATTACCAGCAATGTATGTATGTTAGATACATTATATACTTTCTCATATTCTTGCTTAATCCGGCTTAAAATATTTTCCAATTATCTGCGCCTTTGCGGAAAATTCCGACGAACTCATTCACGCCTGATAAGTGCAAATTGCATTTAAAATTCCTAATAGACTTGACCTCCGGATCCGAGCTAATCTTATCTAATTCCATAGTTGGTAACTGCAGGCGGAAAATATTCACCGGAATTTGAATTGGAGCTGGTATGGGTTTTTGTATAGAATGGAATGGAATGGTCGAAGGATTCAATTGTGCTCGGTGGCGACCTGAATCCGGCCACACGGTCGGTGGGCCAGCGGAAGAGCAGTAGTTCGCCGGGAGAATGAGAATGGCTGTTGCATATTACATGAGGCCGCCTCAACGCCCAGCGGATATCCGGTGGCCCCGGTGCTGCTGCTGCCCCCAAACGTTCCGTATCCGCCCCCGTGGCAAATTCAATTTGCTCCCTGTGCCCGGCCACTTACAGAATGCAGCAGGTGTAGCAGCGTAACGTTAGAATGGACCTCCGCCAGTCAGCAGTCATATGCGGATGTTTATGCGGCCCGAAGCCAACCGCATTCTCACCCAGTTTCGCATGGCATTTCGGCCGGTTTCGGTTTCGGTTTCGGGTTGCCATTCCCTGGGACTCTTTTGCGGTCGAAAGCCTGGGCAGCTGGGATTGTCTTTGCTTTGTGGCCGGCATGAGTTTTAATTTTAATTCAACATTTTCGTTTGCTTTGTGCCAGGGAATTAGACCAATGTCGGCCAAGCTTGGCCAGCGGAAAATTGCTGTGTGAATTTAATTAAACAGTTTTATAGCTGGAAAAACAATTATTTGCATACATTTTGCAGTGGAATTTAATGGGATTTTGGCTGTTGTAACAAATAATTAATATTCCATTTAACAAGGATGGAGAGCACTAGATTTTACCTGGGACACATGTTTAAATGTATCTATTGTTCAATATGCATACAAAAATACATAATTTTTAGTTTAAAATTCTTTAAAAAGGTGTCAAAAATTATGCTGAGTTGGGGACTCCCTAGTACATTTTAAACATAACATTCCCTTCAATTTAAGGAAGAACGGAAGGCAAAAATCATTTGCAAGTCATCCGGATACGAGTTTCGTTTTCCGGCATCACCTTTGCCTGATTTTAGTCGCCAGACACGTGTCTCTGCTGTCATTCCCGCTCACATTTGCTCTAGCCTGCTTAATTTTTAATGGTAACGAAATAGAAGAGGACGAAACTGTTGCTGCCACTCGTTAGCATAATTGATCAGTGGACGCACACGTGCGCCTCCTGATGCCGGGTCTGGTCAGTAGGTCAGAGCCGGAGCATCGAGAGCATCTGGAATTAATTAACACGCATGATGACCTACGTAAGCCCAGGATTCGGCCGGGCGGGCGCGCAGGCATGGGAATAATTTGATTACGCAATGAGTTCGCCACTTGACAGTCGGTTCAGCACTTCCTTTCAGACGCAGTCTGCCATTCAAGACCTCCGTGCTGGGAAATTCCCATGCAGGGAGAAAAAAATCATATCATAGCTTGCTGATTGCTTATGAAGTCATTAACTGTGATTTAACAGATTGAATAAGCACAGGAAATTTAAGATTGTTTAATTATATAATTAAATAATTATATTTATAATTATATAATTAAAATATCCTAGTAAAGGTTTACTTAAAAATTACTTTATTTCAATGCTATATTTTTCAATTTAATTTGTGTTTTTGTTGTATTTTATTTATTTTATAATATAAAAGTCTGTTGTATTAGCAATTCCTTCAGTTATAAAGAGGTAATGTAATAAAATATATCTTAAAAATGTTATTTCCTGAAATATGAACTACTTTTCTCTAATACCCATAAGATCTATAAAACAGATGCTTTTTCTTATTACAAAATAGGGAATTTTCTACAAATTTCTATTATATTTTCTCCCAGTGCATTGTCCTCAATGCCGCACACTTACGCAATACAGTTGCCAACCAGCATGTGCGTACGTGAGTGCTTTACAAAAGTTGGCGAAAAGTGCAGCGACCAAACATGGATACTCGAAAAGGAGCAAGGAACGGGTAAGAAGGAAATGGGGTCCTCGTGGTCCGCGTGTGTGTGTGTGTGTGTGAGTGCAGCTTGCCACAAGAGGCGGCTACAGTTGCCATAGTTGTGGAGCAAGACTCGGCGCTGTTTACACTTCTAACGACTAAAAGACGAACAAGACGAAAGAAGACTTCAGCGAAAAGAAGCGCTGGCAAACTTTGGCAAATATTTTCCCAGTCGAAAGTTTTCCATAAAACGGGTATTGGCCTTAAAGTCCCTTTATATATATATAGAGAAGGAAGTCTCTGCTGGCGGATAGCCAAATCACATTTCATAGTGCTCCAAGAGTGAGAAGCCCACAAAAACTTAATTACAAAATATAAAAAGGGTTATTTAAGTTAGAATGTGCCAAGAATTTAATTGCGACACTTTACTTCTTAATAAAAGTTGGAAATTGCTGGAGTTTTAATTGTTTTCAAGCCGCCTTTAAGAAACTTTTAAGGAAGGTTTAATGTTTCCAGAAGGATGAGCGTAGAGGAAAGTGCCCCATAATATATATTGCAACAACAACCTGGTCATATATTAAATACTCAAAACTTTCATATAACAAAGTGTTAACTATCGAAAAATATTGTATTAAACAACAATATATATCGATATTATCGAAAAAAAATCAGAAACTTGTTTTTAAAATGATTGCCTCGTTGCAGCATATATAGCCCCAGTTATATTATTTATATCTATACGGACTCTAGGGGCAAATATCGATTCATTATCGATATATCGATCTTTTCTGCCATCCTCAGCTATATTATTTACATATATATATGGACTTTAGCGACAAATATCGATGCATTATCGATATATAGATGTTTTCTGACATTCCTAGTTTTGAATCACAAAATGGGAATTTAGTTTTCTTACTAATTTAAAATTTTTGTTATTTTTAAATAATCAATCAACTTTATAAGCAATAGTGCATTTAGGAAACACAAACATAAGAGCTTCTTTTTGTATATTTTCAAACCACAAATTTTATGGGAGTGGCATGTGTGTGTATTTTTTATAATGGCAATTTAAAAACACCTCTCGATTGCAGGTTAACTACACACTTTAACAGGCATGTGAAAAACTTATCGTTGGCTTTTATTTGTTGCCCGGACAACGTTTCGTGGTCGCCTTGGCAATCAACTACGGCGGACGCAGAGCAACAGCCACAGAAAACGAGGAGCTTCGCCCCGAAAGGGGTCACCATAAATTAGCAGTCCGAGCAGACAGTGGCTCCAGCTGCTCCCCTTGAGCCACCTCCCTTGCCGTACAAATGACGCAATGCAAATGAAAAATAATGCGCGAACATTTGGCCACAGGCGAAGACGGAGCTGTAGCGACTACTAAGGGTCTAGCAAGGACACAGAGAGTAGTGATGCCAATTGGCAGGTTTCCTTGAAGGTCTGTCAGTTTTTAGAGGTCTAAATCGATCGAATATTACCGACAAAAGTTGAGTAACTTAACTTATAAAAATAAGGCTATAAAAAACTGTGGTAAATTTTTCAATATTCTAAAAATCGCTAATAAACAACAGTAATAAATAATAAAGAATGTATACATAACTGACATCTCTGATGGAGAGCCAACCGCACGTAAGAATTCCTTGGCTGCTTTTTCGAGCATCGAGCGATAAAGTTTTTGTTTATTTCCTTCGCCGTCGGCTCCTTGCACTTTAGCCGTACAGTGGTAGAGTCCTTGCTGCTCACGCAGCGAATCCGGAAGCGGAAGTTTCTTGGCTTTTGGCTACGGCTCAACTGCAGCCAAGTTATTTATTTAGCATTTTTGGCTGTGGCTGTGTTGTTCTTCTTCAGTCTCCTCCTGCACTGAAGTTGCGGCAACTAATTAAAACTAATCTTATGCAATTTCTGGCTAATTATGCGCATAAATCACGCCCCGGGGGAGTTGTGTGTGTGTGTGGGCAGAGCATCTGTTTCCACAGAGAAAATAGCGTTAAATTGAATATAAGTACAGGGATATTCCCCTGGGGTAGACTCATATTAAACTGGTGTTTACCTTAAATATTTAACTTAGAATTAATGTCTTAAAATAAAAATTCTAGATGCATTTCAGGATGGTCGATCTATTTCCAGTTAAAATCTGTTCAATAATGCAATGTCTTGGTGAAATTCGTTTGGTTTCAGGGGTCTATAGCAATTATTTAATAATGGGGACAAACTAGCACTTAAATATTGGTATTCCTGGCGTCGTCATTAATTCATTCCTTGGCGCACATATGTATAATTTAGCCACGTCCATTACCAGCCTGTCTGTTTGTCTATCTGTCTGTCTGTCTCCTCCGACATTGGTTCGTGTGTACGACTGAGGCAGCTCGAGTGACACAGAAACCCGACTCTGGCGCAAAAATTAATGGGGCTGTCATGTGTGTGTGTGTGGTGTGGCTACACTACCTACGACTGGCCTGAAGGAGAACTAGATAAAAGCAGTTAATTTTGTAAAATGCCAACATGCGGGAAAAGCGCAAATGTGTCTCCTCGCCCCCGTTAATATGAAATTTCATGCTCGGCCCGGCCCCATAAACGGTGCCGGGATCAACGCAAGAGGTCAGCATTTAATTTATTCAAGTGGCTGCATTGAGGCCCATGTGTGTGTGCGGGGGAGCATTTGCGGCAAATCCTGTCCTAATTGCTGGCTACATTATGGCTGCATTTCATGATTGCCGGTATTAGTTTGTGGCAATTCCCAACTCACATTGGCCCAGTTTTCCGAGGGCCGAGATTTGGCCAAATGCCCGGAGCCCTGAATGTAGCTTCACTTTCGCTGTCATTGTGCGCGCGGCCAACACGGCGTATACGCAATCTGGCTAACTCTGTTTCAGAGAATAGCAAAGTATAAATGCATTCAAGGGCGCAGCCTGCCGGGACTTTACTCTTTGGCGCTGGTTTTTCCTGGCCCGGCCCCTCGGTTATTTATAACTTTCGGGGCGCCTGCTAGATTACATTTTCCCGGCGATTTTTCACTGTCTGTCTGGGGCGCAAGACCTCAAGGCCAAAGTCGTAAAGTTTGCCAAACTTTGTTTAACGAGAACATTTTTATGAGCGCCAGAAATGCATAAATTGAATTCATATTGTTGGTCGTGGCGGAAGTCGTACTTATGCCCGTTCTCCTCTCGAGTCCTGGGCGTCGTAAGCCGATAAGGAGCTCAAGAGCCGGCGACAATTCCAGGCTCATTAGAGTTCAAGGCGATCAGGGGGCCAAGGGCCAAGGGTCAAGGCAAGGTGTTTTGTGTGTGAAACCCCACAAGCTTTGGAGCGAAAGTTTTTCTCCCCCCATCTCAAAAACTTTCCTCTTTGCGCAACTTTTCTGAGGAATAGTTTTGTCAATACGGCGAGTAAAGTGGGTGCCAGAGAGCCAGAGATGGAGCCGGTGCCGGAGACGGAGACGGAGCGTGTGCCTGCGATGATGTCAAAGGCTTGTGCTATTCGGGTCAATCTAAAAAATTTATGGGGCAATCGTCAAGACATGCCAAGGCGGCCTGGCACCGGCATCATCATGTCAGCACCCACTACACACACACACATAAGCTAGGGAAGAAGGGCGTGTGGCGTTGAGTCCTGCCCCTGGCTGTGTCCTCCACTTTGTTGTTGCCGGCACATAAGCGGCAGAGATGCCAACTACTTCTAAGCCAGTCACAAAGTGGGTTCAAGGGATATCTTTTTATTATTACAATTTTAATACTTATTGTTTATATTTTCGATGACTTCTTAAAATCTATGATCTATGCCTTGAAAAAGAATAATATTAAAAAATAAATATAAGCCTTTTTAGACACTGACCTGCTTTCTGTAAAATGTTTTCGTAAAAATATCAATGACTACCCAAATAAGGTATAATTTTCACTGGGCCCTTGGCATACCCTCTTCACTCTGGCCAGGATGGATTAGACATTAGACCAGCTGCCTCCCTTGAGCGGCACAGCAAGTTGCCCAACGAGTTTTCGAGTCCAAGGCCGCTTGTCGCTCCAAAATGTCAAATTGAATATAAATATTTCAGCCAGCGCCAGCAAATGATGCAGCAGAAATTTTGTTTTCCCTGCTCGGCGTTCTCTTCATTTTCATCGCATGGAAATCGATGGCGGCAAGCAATTTCGCAGTTGACTTAGGACCCTAATCCCTTGAAATATGAATTGTCCCGTGACCCCGCCCACTCCAGAACACTGGCTGACACGCCCCCATTTCGAGAAAGTACCCCTAAGTATGTGGTTAGCCACTTAGCATTTTCAGTGCCCTCTGAGAGCCCCGTCTTCGCCAGCCATTTGACGTTTATGGTCTAGTGCCTCTTTGGTAAATAAACTCTTACAGTGTATTCATTAATGGGAAAGCAGGTTAAAGGAAAAGCGAAAGTTTCATTTAATATAGATGGAAATTCAACACAATTTCCTATTTTCTGTAGGTATTCGTTTCGGTTAAATCGTTAATTAATAGGTTTACTTACTTACAATTTCTTTCTTGCCATGATTAGCTTAATTCTGATTGTATTTTTAATGGAAATTTAATAAGAGAACTTGACAAAATACTTTATAAAAAGCTGTTGAGAGCTTGGAAGTTTTTTTACAACTTAAAACATCCTCTGAAAGCAACGTGAAATGGTGTTAAGCGATAAAGTTCAGCGTATCGCTTATACGACATGTTGTCCTCGATACTGTAATTGCCATTGACTGCAGTTATATCCTTGCTCTCTCTCAAGCAGCTTTGTGAGTTTGGGTACGTGTCTAACATGAATATGAATGGCTTTACCATGTTTATTGAACATTAATATTCATTTTTCCCCCTCACGATGCGAGAGTGAAAGTGTCGTTTCGCCCTCCATGTGTGTGTTCCTACTGCGTACTTCATTTCATATTCAAAACGTTATCCCTTTACAGCAAATTTAACAATTTTCCATGCTAAACCCATTCGGATGACAATTGTTGTAGATTTATTTATGAGATAAATGGATCAAATCCATTTCATCTTTGTTTTTCGGAAAAACAAGTGAAAGCTTAAAGTATATACATATATATATATATTTATATCTTTCTTGAATTTCCTTTTCCGTTGAACTCGGTCAAGGCAAAGTATTTTGCTAGCCAAGTTCTTTGGCAGCAGAAGTTGCTTATTAAACGTATTACGTATACGCCATACATGCCAAAAAAACTTCATGATAAGTTAGTTTTCCACGAAAACGCTTTCTGTATTTCTATATTGAACTTAATGACGAGGAAAATCGTTATAATCCCTCCAAAATCGATGCACAATTCCTTCAGACTGCTTCGCCTGTCCGTTGGTCATAAATCAAAGTCGCAATTGAAAGTTTTCCATTCGCCGCCGAGACAGTAATTAAATGGCTCCGTGGGCCGAATAAATTTACATAATAATTTCCCAACTTGTTGAGGCAAAAGCCATAACTTGAAGTCATGTCCTGACAGCTCACCCTGACATTTGCGTGCACTCGAATGCATTTCGAAAATTGCGAAATTCCCAACCGAAAGGGGTTTCGGCCTCTGATGCGTGTGTCATTTCAATATTCTACCTTTTTGTTGGTTTTATTTTGTTCTTCGCCTTGCGCCAAATCAAGTGGAAACATCAGTGGAATGTTTGCATGTCCCGCGGGGCCAAATATCCTCTACAAACAGAAAGGGGAGTTCGTGTGTGCGTGAACATTACTACTGCATTGACGTCAAGCCTTAATTATTTAATAGCCAAGAGTTGCGGTTTGCCAGTTGGAACAAATCGATGGTGGTGTCTATATATGGAGAAAAAGTCAATTCAACTCCCAAGAGAGAGCTTGGTAGCCAGATTTTTTGCACACACCATACCGCAGGTTTTATAATTGTGTTTTAATGATTTTAATCCATTTTTTGAGGTCATTAAAATCGGAATTACTGATGGTTTATATAAATGAAAATGGTATTAACGAATCCTCTTATGTAGAATGCAAATTAAGGACTCTGTCAAAGTTTATACAGATATAAAACTACTAATAAAGCCATATTAATGATGACAGAAACAATTCAGTTCAAATACAATTATAGTATTATGACACTATAATGTTTCTCTTATTGGTTGAAGGTTTTTAAGGAAGCGCAAAAGGTCTAAAAAGATATGACATTGCCTGAGATCTCCAGGATACATATTTATAAATAATCTTAACTTTTTGGTATTTGCTTTCCATATAGTATACAAAATACTGGATATACTATGACAGTATTAGGTATTTAGGATAAATCTTATAGATTAAACAGAATACTTTAATATTTTGCCGATTTTCCATAATTTATACTCATTTAAAACGTCATAGGTCTAAGGAATGTGACTCCACTTAATGAGAGTGAAATTTAGTGTCATATCCCCTTAATTTAGTTTAAATTAGTCACCTAGAATCTGCAATCCATCAGGTTTCTTATAATTTATGCTTAAAAGTGTCATAAGTCTTAAAAAAATACTTATACTAATAATAGAAACAATTTAGTGTCACAGTCCCATAAATATATTGTATAAACTTCATATTCAGCTTAAATTGTTAAAGTTTAATTATTAAAATGTATATTTTTCCTTATTATTTCTGATTATTCCCGCAGATAACAAAAAAAACCTAACATAGCAAAAGCCTTCACAATAAAACATTTTATGAATACTTAAAACTTTTTGCCAGAACGCAATTGGAGTTGAAAGTATTATGTCATCGCTTTGATTTTCGCTGTCATTCGCATAAATGTGGCTCATGGAAATAAAGAACCTATTAAGCTCAGTGGGAAACCATTTAATTTTAAATGGCGCACCATTGCCAACAATTAGCTCATTCCACACACACCCCAAAGCCAAATAAAATGTAATTAAATATTTAAGCCATTCGCACGGCAATTGAGTTTATTTTGCGCCGTCAACGGGGCGTATACGTAATGTGTATATATTTGTTATACGATTTACCGGTATTATTCAATATGTTCCGATCGGTGGAAGAGACTGAAATACAAACGTCCGACCATCAATTCGAAGGCGGGCAGTGCTCTCAATCAATTGCCCAGGGAAGGGTCTGGCACTTGTAGCATTTAAGATAACCGACTGTGAACTCCAGGATAAGTGTGTGCTTGTTTGTTTGCAACCCCCTCCCCAAGTGGGTGTGCTGTGTGTGTGTGTGTTTACGAGTCGAAAGTCAAATCAGGCCATTTATCAAGAGCTCGATGCCTTTAGCCGGCTTCGGCCAATATGGCCACGCAGGTCAGCAACTGTTTGTGCTCATTTTTCAATCCGGAAACTTTTCCTCCACTTTCCACCCACCAAAAATAATATGTGTGTGAGTGTGTCCGTACAATTATATTGAATTTCAGCCACTTGTTTTTGCCAATTTTCCGAATGCGAATTTCAATTGAGCATTGCCCCGAAAGTTTCTTATTTTTCCAACATAAAAATAACAAGTACAAGATACAATGCCAAAAGTAAAGAAAACTTTTTGCTTCCAGGAAAAGTCAGCTAAATGAACTTCGCTGTAACATAAAGAAATTGGGAGAAAAGAGAGATGTTTTAGGCGAAAAAGTACCTCGTGAAAATCGTTGAAAGGTTATTTTGCAGCAGAATGCACCTTTCGTTTCAAAAAACATCCATTAGAATCGCCGGAATTAGCTAATTGATTGCTAGTGCATATTTTCCCCAACTCCGGCTTGATGCTCCTCGCGGGTAGCATGAACTTTGACCCCAAGTTCATAACTGCGATGTCTTTAAGGCATTCCCCCAGGCCAAATGAGTCTTTGGCCTTTAATAAGGCCACACCCACGCTGCCGCTGAGTGGCCATAATTTGATATCGCAAATTGATATTTCTGCATATATACGTATATATATATTTACGTCTTTATCTTTGGCGTTTTCGGCTCTCCTTCGCTTTCTGCTTCTTGCCGGAATTATTAATGCCACTTTGCTCACTTTGCATAATGAAAAGTTCAGCATTGTTATTGTTGTTATCATCATCATCAGCGAGTGCTCTCAAATTAGGGCTGAAAATGTCGCATGTCTTGCCAAATTTTTAATACGTATACATTCTAAGAACATGTAGAGCAGCAGCGGCTGGAGGAAGCCTTACAAAAAATCTGAGAGTATAAAAGGAAGAGCGGCCATATTTTGTTGACGACTTGGCCATGGCCTAAACCAGGCCTGCCCCCACAGTCCCTCCCCCGCTGACAGCAATTACAGGCCTTGTTTTTTTTTTTTGGGACCCTTTGTTGCTGTTTCCATGTCATACAACACTGCTGTGCAATAAATCAAAAGTTGGCAACATGAAATGATTATTTATGATTATGCCTAAATACTGCCTATCGTTAGGGCCGCATTCGAACACACACTTAGCCACGTTTAAACCGAGTGATTTGTGGCTAATTTATTTATAGCGCGCTTATTTGGAGCCCGCACAAAGACAGGCAACACCTCGCCAAACAAAGTCACCCTATGACAATGAACAATAAGCGCCGCCGGCAAAGGGAAACAAACTATAACTAAACAATATTGTGACGTGGCTCTTGCTCAGCTGTGTGAAATGGAGCACAAGGCCGGCGAGTCAAACAATGGCTGACAATGGGTGGCCGGGAGGCCGTCAACAAAAGTTGCCAGCTCACTCGGCACTCGGTCCTCGGTTCTCAATTCTCAGTTTTCAGATATGTGTGGCAGCCACACACAATGCATGTGCTACACACTCGCCTGGACTTGCAGCCTCGCCGATGGCTATATGCTAGTGTGTATAAAAGGTTTCCCTGGTTCCCAGAGAGGTTTTCCTTTCCCAACTTGCACAAAGTTGTGACTGCACCGAGGAGAAAAGTTTACTCCTTCCTCAGCTCTTGTAGGAGTTTTATCCATTTATCAAAACAATTAAAAAGGTCTGCCAAAGTGTGCAATTAAATATGTTGTGTTGCAAGTTTGTTTTGTATATTTCTGTGGCCGCCAGTTCAAATTTATTTATACCTCATAGCGATTTGTATAGGCACTCCTGTTATTATTAGCAAATGCAATATTTCCCTGCAACATTTTCCACGATAAAACCTATTTTTTACATGTTTAGGACAAGGTTTTCCAACAGCATGATGTTTTTTACATGTTTTTGGTTCGATTTCTAAGATGGTCTCCCACCTGTCTGTTGGCATTCACACCGTACTACCATAAAAACTAACTAAGGCCAACGGCAACTCCCCCGACTCATGTTGGTCACATGTCAAACACTTTGATTTTTCCCCTTTTTTTTCCAAGGAAAACTTTCAGTCATCAGTGGGCGGCAGACGACGAGGAGGTGGAGCCAGAGACGGAGGCAGGTGGCCATATGACATCCTGCCAGATTGACATTGCTTGTTCCCCGAGAATGGAATCGATGTGTTCGGTGTGAGGCAATTGCATTGTTGTCATTGCACCTGCTCGGAATTCCCCTGCCACTCGATGTCGAGCGTCGATGCTCGATGTGGAAATGTCGAAATGCGAGATTCCCAATCAATGTTATCACTGCGCGACACGAACTAAGCTTCCGGCAATAGGATAGATGGGATAAAGAAATTTATTGGGTATCCCTCAGATGTGTTCACTCACAAATGGTTGTTATGTCTGGGAAAACATTTTCCAGCGCGGAAAGCTGACGTGTATGCACATAGCACCCGTCTCATACGAGTGCAGCTCATGTGTCATTTATGCAAATTAACACGCTTGTCAGCGTCGAGCGGGAAAATGCATTTAAGATACTCTTTGGGCTGCATAACTAATTAATTCGGAACTACATAGCTGAATAATAGCTGGCTTACTTTGGCTTAAAATCATTTATTGGTAGCAGGTCAATCGGTCTTTCATTTGTTTGTTATTATTATTGCTTTTCCGAAAGTGTGAAGTACTGTTTTATATTATTTTAAGCACTTAAAATTAAATCAGAATTGGCTTTTTCCGAATGCCCTTATGCTTATGTAAGAGAGCACGCCTAAAAGTTAATTTTATAAAGTATTTATTTTATGGTAAATGGAAATTTTCTTTTAACTTTTTCAGGGTATTCGGCTCTCCGCGATGTTCCCTTTGTTCTATCAAGAGCTCGTCGCTTGCCAGCTGGAAAATGCATGCATTTGACGCGTTTGCTTAGCTGATTGCGGTCCTTGGTGCCCTGTGGCCTGGAGCCTGATGCCTTATGCCTGGGCGGGGGACTTGGATGGGGACAACACGCGTGGCCATATCTCTTGGCCGCACACGCATGCCGGCCAAGACCGGGGGACAGGCGACATGGCACAACAAAAAGCGAATTATATTTTCATATTAAACGACGTATGAGTAATCCTCGCTCGCGGATAGCGGGCGCAACGACATGCAGGACATGGAAATGCCATTGCCAGTATACCATACCACACACACCCACTGCCTTCTCCACTGGTAACCCTCATTTATTTATAGAGCTCCCCGAGAACCAGGCGCTAATGTCGGTGCCATCACTGGCAGAGTGACATGAAGCGGAAAAGGCCAAATCGAAATGAAATCGAAATGATTGCGAGAGGGAAAGTGTTTAAATATTCATATTTATAAATAGGTTCAGGAAATTACAGCATTCGGCATTCGAATTTAATGGAATTTCGCATTTTAGAAAGTTATTAAACATTTCGTATTGCCCACTTCGCGACAATAGCTGAACAAGTTTTGTTGGCTTTAATTAAAATTAATTAAATTGAATTTTAATTTGTAGTTCAATTTTAAACATAGTCGCAGGGACTTGAATGACAAAAAAGAAATCCAGAAATCACTGAGGTTTGTAAGCATGCAAAAAATGTGTACAAATAAGGTACCAATTCATTTCTTCCATGATAAGTTTTCTTAAGCTTCAAAAACTCTATTTACTTCTGTACCTTTCTCCATTAAAAAAACGGTATAAGAGATATAAATATAGATAACAGAAGCAAAATAAAGAAGATGAATCGCAGAACAAAATAACAAATTTAAAATTTAAAACGCAAATTCATAATTATAAATACTTCAGGCTGTAAATAAATTAAAGCTAATATATCTTCAAGCTCACATTCAACTTTAAGTAGGAAAAACATGCATTTTGAATACATTTTCATTCCCTAATTAAGCACAAGTGTTAGATACAGTATTTGAGTGGTGGATTTGAAAGGATGTGAAAGGATATGCTTATGGGCGAATGACTGGGTGTTTGTAAGGAACACAGACAGCACAAAATGGAGTGTCTTTCAAGGCATATTTAATACTAATTGGGCACTTATGTTTGGTATGCATGTATGGTAGTTATAAAATGCACGTGGATGCGGGAGGCAGACTTACGTAAAACGGCACTGGGATCTGCAGCCTGCGGCTAATTAGCCCTTTGGCTGGGAGAATTGGACAGTCGATGATTGAGAAGGACTCGGGACTCAGGAATCAGGACTCTGATTGGCATGCATTCTTGGTCACGGACACCGATGCAGGCACAGACACGGGCACAAACACAGGCACGAATACAAGCGACATAATGGCGGATGCGTATATATATATATATATATGTATATATTGGGGAGTGAGTGTGTGTGTGAGCGTGTGGCGGCAGCAGCGAACTCAAACACACAAACACAAATGGCGGTTCGCGTAGACAAACATGACGTAAACCCAAAAAAGTATGCTACAAATTTCGGTTCGCCTTTCGCTTACGATTTGGACTCTTGCGACGGCCGCTGTTCATTTGAGCATTGCGCCTTGCTTTTGATTATTTCTCATTATTTTACCGCTGGCCTGAGGTTCGGTTCGGTACGTTTTTTATTTTGTATTTTGTTGTATTCTGCAATAAAAAATAAACATCAAAGAGCACACATTTTAATTGGCGACAAACTGTTGGGGGTGGCGGCACTCAGACTCGGCGACGGCGACATCAAGGCCATTAGGCGCGCACACACAAAGGGCCAAAGCAACTACTCTACTAACAACTCTGGCAACAAAATGTGTGTCACCGAAAGGGAATATAGTCGCTATGATTTAAGTTAGAGCCACTCCAAACAGTGATCGAAACTCCCTCGCTGGATTACACAACACTGGCGCTCTTCCGCCTGCTGCCTGCTGCCTGCTGCCTGCCGACTTGGCTAAAATCAAGCGCAAACAACACTAACACTTTCTAGCATTGGCTATAAGGCTGAGGCGTCTTTTTGTTGTTGGTACCACTTGAAACATGGGACGCGGGCCCAGTGTCCTTTTCGATCCGAACTCGCGACTATAACGCTCGAAAGCCGAGGACGGACTGACTGAACTCCGCTCGAAGAGGACTCGGGACTCGTGCCGTTCGTGGACTGTCGGCGCTTTGAGTGAGTCCTCTTTTGGGTTCGTGTGCGCTCGAGTGAGGACACTCGGCATTGCCATGGCTATGGCTATGGTTTTATGACTGGATTGTTCCTCTGGCTTCCTGTCGTTTGCCGCTTGCATTTTTCCGCGCGTTTTTTTCCCGTGCAAATCCATTCTGGCCCTTTAGTTTCGGTTTCTTTTTTTTTTTGCGGCCCAACGAGATATACATTTCCGCTTTCCGTTTGGCATTAGCGTGCGGAAAGGATCTAAGGTGAGTCGGATGCCGCAAAATCGTATCAGGCTTTGCCGCCGCTATACGTATATATGCATACATCTTTTATTTACGTTTCGTATTATTAAATTTTACAAAATTGGCCTAAAATCATGAAATTTGCATGCCAATTTCACGCCTTTCTGGGGGTACGTTTTGTGGTTGGCGGTACGGGGGGTTTAGTCCCTTGGGCATTGGCGGCAAATGAGCGGCTTGTTTATGAGTGGGACGCAGTTAAGCGAGGAGCATCAAATGGCCAAAAGGTGTTGCTCCCTGCGTGTGTGCGTGCGCCTGAGCGTATGTTGTGTCTGCGAACACACACACACTGGCAGCGGAAACAGATGGCTCGGGCAACCTGTTGGCTTTGCGTATAAATTTAACTTGCCTCCGCTTACATACATACATGCGGTGGGTGTGGGGGTCTTGCTCTCGCTGTTGCCCTGCCGTTCTGCAATCCTTCCTGCTCGCAGGGCACCAACGGGTCGTATGCGCAATTATTTCCATAATGGCTTCACTTAAATCTTAACCCCAGTAGGCAATCTAGCCAGGACAACGGTTCGTTTTAAAGGAAATGGGAGTCGATTCGCCTGAATCTTAATCCTAATGGGACAGGCATCTTTTATTTACCTCTTTTTCATCGAGGAATTTATGCATATTTAAAGAGTTATTTATAATATACTTACCTTCAAGAGGAAATTTGTTTAGGATAAATTTGTTTGGAATATTTTTTGTATTTAAATCATTAATATTGAACCATGTTCGATGGAGTATTATTCAGGATTAGCAGGCAAGTCTTGCGGTTTAGCACTAATTAGGTCTTGTAACCTTCGATGGGAATGCATCCTGCCTCAAGAGAACTAACAGAAATATAGGGAGAACCTTAATCTTTGGAAGTAAGATCTAAAGGTTGCCGGAAAAAATCACGAGTATTCGCTCGATCGAAGTGTTTTTCATTGACGGATTAAAAGGAGCCTTAAAATTGTTTGCGTTTTTTTTAATAGAATGCATATTTAAGTTAAGGTATTGCTGGTACCTTCTTCACAAGAAATTTTGTCTGTTGTGCTTGTGGCCAGTGGCACGCCTTCAATGGTGGACAATCGGGAGGCGGCGGACATACCCTTGCTGGGCCGCATCATTAACTATGCCCAGCCCATCTATGTGCAGCGCGAGGATCCGAATTCGAGGCAGAACATAATCCGGGTCATTGTGTCCTCTCCACGGACGAATGGGCGCAGTTGGTCATCTTCATCATCTACTAATCGCACAGGCCTGATCAAATTCAAGCCGGGCGCCTTCTATCCGGGTATGCCGTGCCCGTCCAGTCAGTACTCATAAAACATCCAAACAAATACGACACCTTCAGCTGGATCTGGGACGGAGCTGGAATATTTTTTCTCTGGCTGGCGATGCATATTTAAGTTAAGGTATTCCTGGTACCTTCTTTACAAGAAATTTTGTCTGTTGTGCTTGTGGCCAGTGGCACGCCTTCAATGGTGGACAATCGGGAGGCGGCGGACATACCCTTGCTGGGCCGCATCATTAACTATGCCCAGCCCATCTATGTGCAGCGCGAGGATCCGAATTCGAGGCAGAACAT